>VWZN01003417.1:425849-441396 GCA_013396955.1 Regulus satrapa | reverse complement strand
AATAGGGAGCTCTGAGGCCTGGAAAGCAGTGCTTTTGAATCAGGGAGCAGGGTCAGTGGGCAAGTGTGAGCACACACAGGAACGGTTCTTAGACATTAGCTGAAGATCGATGGATACTCATGCCTCCACTTCCCCATCTTTCTGATGTTTCTAAAGAGGATTCTCCTTTTAGGACCCTGTGAACAACACTGCAGTAGTTCTCCCTGTTTTGTAAAAGCTACTTGGGGTGTTCCCCTTCTCCACATATGCTCTATATTTCTAGAAAGTATAAGACTGCTTGTGTTGTAAAATGGAGTAATAAATTGTTACTGTTTGGAGAGAAATCTGTCCATAAAACAGAGAATTAAACTTCCTCTCTTGAGGAAAATCAGTACTAAACAATGTGCAGTTTCTTATGAGCATATAAATGGAAAGGCTCATCCTGGCTTATACACATCCTCCTCTCTCTTGTAAAAGATCTTGGTTAAACCTCATAAGGAATTCCTAAGCAACTTTACTGTAGTCTTTTTGAGTTCCCTGTGATCAACAGCAAGCTAATAAAATTTTTTGCACAACAAGCCTTTATTTTTTTCCCTCACTCCTATTAAAGACGAAGAGCTCAAGAAGGTCTTGGCAAAGCTCTTGCTGGGAGAGCAAGCCCAAAGGCTGCCAGCCCACTGCTGCAGGGAGCCCCAGCACAGCTGCTTCCTTCACACAGCCCCAACAGCCCAAGAACAACTAGGAAAGATCTGGGAGATGCTTTCCCTTTGACCTCTCCAAATGGCTGAGTTGTGCCTGGGGAAGGGTCAGGGCACTTGTTTGGGTACAGCCACTGTCCCAGTGTGGCCATCAGCTGCCACCAGGCTTTTTAGGACATGTCCTTACATGGCACAGGAGCCAAGGGCTACCATGAAGCAGGAGCATACAGAGGACAGGTACTTAATAGAAAAAAGAAATCAAGCTTTTACCGTGTTTGAGTTATTTAAATTACCAATGGGACTGAGGAACTGCACACTATCCAGTAGTAAATGGTGCTTAGAAAATGCAGAGAAGGAACAACAGTCCTTGCCAGAGAAGCATTTAAGTAAAAAAAACTTACTTCCTCCTCTTCCTCAGTTTTGATTTTCCTGCTTTATTTCCAAAAGTTCTTTTTAAGAAACTTCAAGGAATTCAAGCGGACACCCAAAACCAAAAATAAACCATGGGAACTTAATTTTACTACCTTCACTTTATTTGAGCAGGGAAAGCTTAAGAAAATAAGAAAATGAGAAGATCAGTGATAACATTTTCTTAGGAGGCAAAAAATTAGATCCCAGTTTCTGACAAAGTTTAGGGAGTCACCTGATTTATATTAATGTCAAGCTCTAGATATTCTATTCATGGATAGATATTATTTCTGGAAGACTGAGCAGCGTTAGAAACTACCCTCAAAACTAAACATTGTCTCAGTTATCCATGATTGCAGAAAGTTGAGAAATGTATGAGTTACAAGTAGCCAGGCTCTGCAGACTGAGATGCAGAGCTCCAGGCAGGAGCCTGAGAAGAGAGGCCATGAACTGGCTGGCAGCCTTTGGGATAACACAGGGAATGATGGTGGGTGACACCAGCCAGGTGAATGGACACTGGGAAACATAGCAAGAGGCAGGAACTGCAGCCTTTTGGATAAAAAAGGAGATAAAAACCAAGAGCCAGTGAAGGGGATGGACACAGAGAGGGGGCAGGAGCCAAAGGCCCAGGAGGAAGAGGAGATATCTGGAGATTGTGAGGGTATAAAAGCCCAGGGTTTCCTTGGTTGGGGATCCTCCTCAGAGGCTCCAGCTCAGGCTGCTTCTGTGTTACTGCACCATGAACAAATGGCTTTATGGAACGAGACATCTGGGACTTTGCCATGGGAAACCTGGGGTCAAACTGGCGAGGAAAGCTGGTCTGAACGGGGTGTGTGAGGAGTCAAGTGGGGACCCATCAGGTCATTGGAGGCACCCACCAGGAACTGGCTTCAACCCCAGCAGTAAAAATCTCTGGCATTGGAGTGTGACCAGCAGTCTCTCGAGTAGTCAGACTGGGTAGTTTCCTTAGCAAGAAAAAAAATGAAGGTTTCTCCATCTAACAGAGTTCACAGATTTTCTTGGAACCATACCAGGTGACATGGGATCCCAGGTTTGTTGTCAGATGGTGAAAAGTTTTACTGAGCAGACAGATAAGGATCAAAGCAAGCAATCTCATAATGTCTTTTATTAGCCAGGTCAGGATTAACAGAGTATAAACTGAATGCTGTTACCTTCGGAAGTATAACACTTCTTTAATGAACCAACTGTTATGCTTTGACGTGACCTACAAAGTCCCATGCAACACTCCTGCTGGGCACTTGCTCTTTAAATGACAGTAACAGTTGAGCACTCTAACCTGTGAATAATTTAGAAGTCCATGAAATATTAAACAGACTTCTAGATACATGAAAAAGCCTTCTTCTTATTGCAAAAAGGAATAATTGTTGTTTAGAGATGTCAGCCTTCTGTGCCTGTACTTTATGCTTAACTATTCCCCCCTGCCCCTCCCGCCCCACTGCTAAGATTTATTCTAAAAGCAAAAGAAGTTCATGAGACATCAAGAAAAGATGCCGTTCTCATCTGTCAGTGTAAATAATTTCTACTTATCATCTCTGTTTATAGAGACAAGGACAATGACAGCTCTGGAAAAGATGCACTGCCAGTCAGAGCAGCAGCAGACCTCCCGCTGCCTGAGACTGCCTGCTATAATTGATCAAGAGCTTTCAGATCCTAATGCCATTAGTGCTGCCAGAACAACTCCAGCTGCGATTTACAGGGAGAAGGAGAAAAGAGGGGGGGAAAAAAAAAAAAAGAAAAAAAAAAATCCTGCAAAGATGGTTCTAATGGGCCAGCCACCTTTTTATTTCTCCAAAGATATTTAGCTGTCAGTATGCCAGCTCTTTTCCTGATGTTTTGCCCAGCACAGAGTAAAAGTTCAAAATTTAAACTTTCTAGCTTTTGGAGATTCATTGGTCAATTTCAATCTCAGGGGACAGGGCAACTCACAAGAATGAGCAATGGTGGGTCTATAAAATTCATACATGAGATGACTAGTTTTGAAAGTGAGAAAAAAAAGCTTCAAATTTATGTCTCTTTCTGTAAAGTTAATATGCACTTGGTTTCATTTTTTGTTCAATTTGTGAGAAGCAGGGAAAATGGGCAACAGTAAAGAAATGCAGGGATATTTCAGTTTCCCTGTCACAAGCTAAAAACAGATAGCTGTTCTTCCCCAGGCCTACAGAACAATAATTGCTCAGGCAAAGCACTCAAGATTGATGACTTAATCAAAACTGCCTCGTATACAAAATCTGTTGGGGAAGAACAGCAAGGAACTTGGTAACAAATCTGAAGGATGTAACAGAGTATTCTGCTTTGCTGTCTGCTTATTGCTACTATCCATATGGCAATTTAGATGCTCTCATTTCTCCTGCAAATATTGCCCTGTTTCCCACACTCGCTAACCTGCCAAATAACTGATGGCAGCAAGACATCCACACGAGTCCTTCTATTTGCCTCATTTTGCATATGACTTTCTTACCCAGTTTAAACACTAAACGTAAAGAAACATTGCAGACTTTAGGTAAAGAAGGCTGTTCCCAGGCTGCTGGGAATGTGGGCTGTGGTCTAATTGATCATTTTGGTTAGATATTGTTTGGGGTGATGGTATTGAAAACCTCTTGCTCCTGGCATCATTGAATATATTACTGTTCTGGCCAGCATATAGTTAAATTTGAAGTTAAATTCAGCAGTGTCTTATATTTAGAAAGTGGATGAAGATGGTTAATAGCATTTCTGAGAAGGACAGAAATTCTTTCTATCTAGTGACTTGCTGCTTTACTTCAGAGGAATGGTCTGTTTCCTGGGCTTCAATCCATTTGATTATTCATACTGCATTATTTCCTTTAGCTGGAAGCAAGTTTCGTCAGATGAATACCTTTATTTTTGTCAAGACAGCAATATTCAGCAGCTATGCCTGCTGCAGGTAGCATTCTAGCCACCTAATGAATTCAATGCCATGAAGAATAAAAGATTAGGTGAATTGGCCATCTTTGTAAGGATATGCACTATCTGATGAGCTGAGTTTTCTGTCCCTCATCACATCCAGGCCTCCTGTCAGTCAGTCACTGCAAGCCCAGGTCTGAGTGTTCCACGTAAGACTAACCAGGCTGCAGTGCTGCATTTGTGTCACACTGCCAGCTCTCCTCCTCCCACAGGTCCTCCAGATTCATCTTCTGGAACAGGACCTTGGAAGATCTTAAAAGACTTCTTACAACATCAGAAAAAATATCATCAGAATAGGTATGATTTCAATCTGTGGAGCTTTTGCCATTGATAAAAACAAGCCTAAAAAGTGCCTTTTCCAAAACACATTTTTAAATCATGAAGCATAATGGTGCATACCAAAGATAAAAAAACTAACCCCACATCAGAACTGTAAACCCAACTAACTAACTGCAATACCTTTTATTCTTGGGGTAAAAACAACCTTCTTCCTCCTTTATAACGCCTCTAACTGTGACAGACAAACACTGCCACTGTCCTTTTTTGAAACTGCTTAGGCTTTCCTAATGAGGACTGGATTGTTCTCACTTGGCTGCAAGCACATGGGGACCATTTTTGCAGGCCACCACATCTTGCTGGCCACATGGAGAAACTCTGACAACATCTGTGAGCACTGCCAGAGTTGTACCATCTCCTTGGAAGCTGACAAAGAAGCAGTGCCTAGAGAAGCTTCAAGAAGAGGCAAGCAATGGAGAATAGGCTCCCTTCTCCCCTGCCCAGGCTATCTGCTTTTTCCAGGATAGGTAGAGTTGAACCTGGCTCTTCTCCATCCTGGCTGGGGCCACATGGTGGGTCCACAGGGCACCCTTGCACACACATCTCTGGGGGGTGGGTTGGGCAGAAATCTTCAGGAACACTCCCAGAGAGTCTGACAGCTCCTCTTTAGGAACTTGAGTGTCCGGAGCATGACCTGCCTAATGGCTAAAAGGATAATATCTGCTGTGTCTGATCCCTGTCTCCTGTCTCAAAGGGCTGAAATCCAATTCACCTCAAACCATCTGGAGCCCATCTCCAAACGAATAATTCCTTCAAGTCTTACTTAATCCATCCACAAATGGCTTCACTCTTTGGTTTGCCAGGATACAAATCCCCTCTGAGGGCCCAGAGCAGGACAGCATGTGGGTGTACATGCCTGTGCTGAGGGTGTGTGTGGCAGGACACACAGCAGGATGTGCTGCTGCCCTGAGGCATCTTCCCCTGTCCTGGAAGTGGAACAGTATCGAGCCTCAACTCTGTCTGCTGTGAGCTCCCACAGTGCCAACCAATCTCTGAAAGAGGAGGTGTGTGCCACAGCAGCTCAGGGGATGCACAAGGTGCACCTCTGATCAAGATGGGAGGTCAACACCTCCAATTTTCTGCCCATCCACAGAACTAGATGGGGATTAATGCTTATCTGTGGCAAGGGAGATATGAACTGGGTTACGGGGCAGTTTCAACACCATTCACAAAGTAGATCTTACATCTTTTGGAATATTATATTTAAAGAAGAAAGAGGAACCCTTTAGCCATTAGGGTTTCCAATGCATTGAAAAATGAGAGGCAACTGCACAACCCAAACCTGCAGTATTAACACTTGCCTCTAACCTGTGCATCACACAATGAATTTGTATGTCATAAAGCCAAATATTCAGACAATCTTTCTCTGTGTCTGTTGAATTAAGAACAGATGCAATGACACTGTTACAAGTGTTTCCACATCACTACATCACTTCCCTTAGCTGCCACTAAACCCTGCCCAGGGTCTGATAACTTGGGCTGTAACACCAAGTGATACTGTGGGGCAAGGAATGCCAACAGGAAAGATGCTCAGCACCTCCTTCAGCTCCAAACTTGCAGTGAAGCTTTCCTTACATTGTTTTCACCTGGCTATAACTGCTCTTACATTTGCTCTGCTTGTCTAGACACAGGAAGAAAAATAAGCATTTAGGAAACTTATTCCAGGGGCACCTCCAACTTCATCCTCTCATGTACATCTATGGCTTTCTCCCCAGACCTCCATTTGTATTGGTACAATCACTTAAAAACACAGTTTGGAGGTTTTTGGGGAGGGTTCTTGTTGCTGTAGCTTGACCTCTGTGTGGAGGGCAGGCAAGTGAGGGTCACAGTCTGGAGTACACTTCTCACACCTCACTGGTGAGGGGTGATGCCATCCCATCCACACAGGACAGGTACATAGAGCTGTGACTTCAGAAAGTGCCTTTTACTGTGTTTTTATAATGGATCTGCTCCTGCAGACTTCACCTACCACCACTGGTAGAGTGCAGCTGTTCTGCACTGCCTCTGCTATAACATGCCTGGCAGCCTCCACAAAACAGCTGTTCCTGGAGGTTTCCTCACTGGCCACAGTGCCTGTGAGTTGGAGCAGAAGTGGAGAAGCAGCAGCAGCTCCACTATGTGCTCTTCTCACATGGAAGGAGATGTGCCTCCTGCTCATCATCCTACTCTCGCACTCCTGCCGAGGCTTGGTCCAGTTCAAGTTTCAGATGTGTCCACGGCTCCCTGCAACGACGTGGATTTTTTTCATTAACTATTCAGTGATATTTGCAGAACACAAACCAGCTGGGACATCTTACCTGGGGACAGCCATCAGCAATCCAGGGATTCAGAGAAAGCAAAGCTAAAGGATGCTGTCATTACAGTAATTCATAAGAGCATCCAGTGTCTCTCCCCCCTCCTACTTCACATCCAAAATGTGCAAGTAAGCAAGAACTGTGCAGCCTGAACAGTGTGGCTACAGTTTATGCTATACTGCCTCATCTGTTCTTTGCACCAGCTGTTCCTGGAAGGAGGTGCCACTGAATTGTTTCTCTCTTCCTCTGATGCTCTGGAAGAAAGACAGAGGGCATTTTTTTAAAATCTTGGCTTTTTAGCCAAGGGAACAGAGTTGGATTGTTGTGTACTGGCACTTGTTACCTTCCCATTCCATGCCTTTCTTGCTGTGCAAGCACAGTACAAGACATGACATGCTGAAATAATATTTAGTTTTGCAGCTGGGCTCGTTACTGCTGTAATTCAGAAGGTATAACCAGTCATCAGAATTTCAAAATATGTTCAATTTCAATAAAGAGGCAATTTCCACAGGATGATGACCATAAAAGAATGACAGTGTACTCAAGAAAAAAGAATAAATTTGCCAGTCTGTCAAGAATTTGCCTGATGTGTCATCACAGTTTAATTAAGGGAAAAAATTTACTGTAAGAGACAGCAGACAGAGTCAACCCTCTGACAAAGGTGCTTCCTTTTCCTTTGTGCATTAAAAATAATCTCCCTTTGTTTTGAATTACTGGTGCACAAGGAGATTGTGACAAATCATTCTCCAGAACTAAATAGATGGCTGGAAAGTATGAGCCAAATTTGTCTTTTACACAGTGGGTAGATTTGACTGTAGATGATTTGTGGATCTTTCAAACCCCTCTCAGTGTATCAACTGACTATTTCCCATGCATTCTGTGCTCTGCAGTCACTGAGGACCCCAAGGACTCCTGACATCTCTGACAAGGGGACATGGTGGCCATGCTTTTCCCCCCTGTCCCAGGGTCACAGAGATGCTGCCCACCAGCACTGCCAATCCCAGCCTTGCACTGCACCTCTAAAGGCACCCAGCTGGCCACCAGAGCCTGCCAGGCCACGTCTTCCAGCCAAAACCAGCTTCTTCCACATCTGTGGTTTCAGTGGAAGAGCTAAAAGCTTTCTCAGTCTTTGGAGACCTACTTCATTTCGGAGGAATCAGAGTTACAGTGTCTCAGCAAGTTAGGGGATGTGAGGCAGCTGCATGGACAGCTATCAACCCGTACAGTATTATGGCCAAAATAATGTTTTCACTGACCTGACCAGTGACTAAAAGTATTAAATAAATACGTGTTCTGTTTAAATCCAAGCATTTCTTCATAGTTCTAGAAACCTAGATACAGTAGCACCATGTTTACACTGGAGAAAGAGAAAGCTAAGATGGCCTTTACAATTAAAAGTCATGCTGTCTAGAGTATTTGTTTTGTCAAATATGAGTGAAGCCAGAAGAAACAACAAAAAAGTGCATTTTTCCAATAGCATTGATTTCATAGGGGTAGTTTTCTCCACCTTAATAATCAAAGAGAGCACAACACATATAAATAAAGTGGGGACTGAGAGCTGTAGTTTTAACCCGGTAATGGTCCACAAAGCAGATACACCTAAGAGCATTTATCTCTTCTCAGAGCAGACATGTAAAAGCATTAGCCTCCATCATGCTGTTGTCTGTTATCAGGTCTACATGCAGGCCCAGAAAGACTATGCAGTACACGTAGAAATATACATACCCGACTTGGGTACAGTCTCGATATGGCAGCACTGAAAATATGCTACAGAAGGATCTTCTGCTGCTGATAAGGACTATTCTAAAATATAAAAGAAAATAAAAGAAATCAAACACTAAAATTTTTAAATCCCACCACAATAAGCAAAGCAATAGATGTTACCATTGAGGAATTTGCAATCATAAAACTTCCATAATGGACGATTTCTCTGTCCTCTTTGACATCTCACAGATATTGTGCAACAGAGTCTTCACAGAAATGCTGAAGCCAGTGCCACAGCAAATGAGCAGTGAATGAGTAGCAGAGCCCCATTCTCTCTACAGGCTTTCTAGGAAGACTATCTTGAATATGTGACTTGGAATCCAGGACAGATGCTTTTCTGGTGAAAGAAGTCCACCCACAGAGGCACGGGACCATTCTGTCAACTCACTACGATAGCTGAAGCTCAACAGACAAACCCAGCAGCAACCCAGGTCATACATACCAACAATTACCCCTGATACACACTCTGACTGGTGGCTGTGATCTTTGTGGGCTAAATCAAAGGACTCCCTTGACTGTCAGCTTCTAATTCCTGAAATAGGCTTCATCCACCAATCAGGCTAGCTTTGCTATTATCCTAAGCTTTCAGATCCTTTCACTGTTTCCAAGCTTCCTCCTTGAGTCTTCTCCAGTTTTGCCCTGTCACCTTTCTTGGTCTCCAAGCATTATTCCTCACCTCAGAAGCTGCACATCTTCCAGTCTTAACCTTTAAGACCATTGTCTAGCCATGACACTCTGCCAGCCCCTCTGCTCAACAATCACATTAGCCCTCTCGGTTGTGATGTTGCTTTGACACTCAGGCATAAACAGACCCCACAGTTCCCTGCCACATCTGTCTCAGTCACTGTCAGGGCTGAATCCCTCCTCCTCTAAGCATGGCTTGCCTTTGCTCCTCATAGGCAGTTAGCCAAGATTTGGCTACATGAAATCACACATCATCTGCCTGCAGAGAGCTTATCTCAGAATCCAGGACACTCTTAGAGCAAATGCCTTGTACTTTTAACCCGTCTGCAAATCTCTGCAACATCTGCAAACTCATTGTTGATACTGTCCTGGTCTCGGCTCAGATAGAATTTATTTCCTTTAAATCAAACAGCTTGGAGCAACCTGTCTGTTACACAGCCACACTGCTGCCTTCTGCCATCAGGCTCTGACATATTAAGCAACATCAAAACCACCTTGAAGTCAAGACTCACTTCCCATAAAACAGATTGGAATGCCAGTAGCTACATTATCAAAGTTTTGGGAGATGCAGACTTGCAAGAAGCCAAGAGAAGCTTCGTTCAGAAGTAAGATATAAAATGCCAATAAGTAACTGCTTACAAACATTTTCCTTATTCCCTTCAGAATGCTGAGAATTGTACCATTGTACAACTGACCCTTCTTCTCTCTAAAGCTGGCTAACAGGCCACACTATGTCGAATTCCTCAAAGACACAGTGACAGCAATTTGTGATGTTTTCTGACCTGATTAGTGCTAGAATTTAATGATACTTTACTTTCCTAAAAATCTCCACGTATGGTGAAAATGCCTAGTGCTAAGTTGGCTATCAGGGTATTGCACTTCCTTGCTCTCCACTCCAACACTGATTTTTCTGACATTGTGTCCCACAGATCTGTATGTGAGGATTTAACCTGAATTTTTCATCCTTTGTCCTGCACTGGTCAAAGCTGGACAACAAACCCTAGCAAGCTCTTTTGCTCTTTGCTGTCTGAAAAACAGCACACACACCTACAAATCTCCTACCAGTAACACTGTTATTAGAACACTGTTTCCTTAAGGGACCAGCTTAGTCATCGCTCTTGGAAAAGGTTTAGCTCCCCAAGAGAGCTGCTGCACGTAATCCTTGGAAAAATGCAGAATGATCGATTTTCCTTCTCCTGGATTACTCCGTTATAGCAATCCTATTTTCTTCCTTAAAAGCTCTTTGAAAGCAAAGAGGGATTTACCCTTTAATGAAGAAGGGTTTCTAATAATAAACACGCATACAGCTTTAGGAAGTTCTCCTGCAGCAGATGAAGCACAAATTCATTGCTGTCTGAATGCTGTAACACTCCTTACCTAAGGGAAATGTCTCAGATGCTACAAGATGGTCTTATGGTGCGGCAGTGACTACAGAGCAGGGAGGGATAATTTTTCCCATTTGAGAACAGCAATCCACAAGCAAAAAAAAAAAACCCTGGCATATGATTAATTTTGTGCTTGCCACTGCTTACTGCTGAATGGTTGCTTCTCACAACAGCTTGCTTGTTCACTGGAAGCCTTGTTTGCTGATGTATGAAACTTGGCACAGGTTTTGAGGCTGACATCAGAAAGCATCTTTGAATTCGGAAAACCACAGTACCCACTAAGCACATTATCCCCCTCCCTCTGGTTGCTTCTGGAAATACAGCTCTTCCACCAACGCCCTACACCTCCCTAAGAATAATGCTCAACTCTTAATACTTAAAAGAAAAACAAACTGATGCTTCCATGTCCACAAGCAAAGACAACAGTAGGAAGTTACCACAGAACTATGTGTATCAGAAGGAATCAGACAAGAAAGGAAATAAAAAGCACCAGCCCAGTCTCTATTTTTTTTCAGATTTCTTTCCCTTGGGACCCAAGTATTGCCTCTCTTTCCATAAACCAGCAAACCCTCTTTACACAAAGATCTCCCAGGCAGACAGATGCAGCATGAGAGGAGCGCACAGCCTCCACTGCCAGGATGCCACAAAACCTCATCTGCAAAGCTGCTGAGGGAGAGCGATGCAAAACAGCTTTAGTAGCTGAACTGGAAAGGAAGCTCCTAAAAAAAAAGGGGAAAGTAGTGGTCAGATACTCATCATGGAGTGATAAAACGGCATTTTATGTATAGGTCTCTTGACATGCATGGGCACAAAAAACTTTCTAAAGGCCTGCAATGGTTCACTGGGGCAGAAAGTCCAGAAAATTGCCAAAAGGTATGCTTTGGAGAAGAGTTGCAGTGGAAGTCCATTGCTGTTCAAGTAAATAAAATTTTTGCTTATGGGAGAAACGTATTTTCCTGGATTTAAACTCTTCAACAAAGGATTCTGCACACCTCTGAAGAGCTATCTCAGAAGCTGTGTGAGAGTGTTTACATGCCTTGATTCCAATTTTGCCACCTAGACATGTTTAAACCACTTCACAAAAAGGTTTTTGTTCTTTAATTCTCACATTTCACCAAAAAGTTGTACTAATTATTATGGTCCAGAGTAACCATTATTTTGCAAGAGAATTTTGACAATGCAAAGGCTATAATAAAAGCTGACCTTCCAATTTCTTTATGAAGTGAATACTGAAAAAAAAACCTTAATGAGCATGAAGCTCTCAAAAGAATCAGTAATTTGTTAGACTTGAAGAATAATGTCTGCATTTCCCAGCATCTGTCTAGGTTTGATTGTATTGCACCAAAAGGCTGCCATCAGGCAATGTGATATATACATCATATATATCATCCACATGTGGAATACTGCAGCCTCTTTTCTCATTCCTGATTGATGATTTTTGACTGCCAGTGCTCTGTTGCCCTGCACACAAAGGTGAACAAACAAAACATGGATAGGGGTAGCAGTCCTCATTCTGGAATCTCAGAAGTTCAGGAGCGATTAGAAGGTGGCTGAGAGTTATTATGAACGGTGAGGGGGCTGCCAATCATCAACCTCTTAAGTCTGCATGTGTGTGCAATTAAGAGAGCAGCAAAAGAGACATTTCATGATGGTGTTTTGCCTTCACTTAGATGTGTCTGCTAACAAAAAAACCCAAGAAAGCAATGCCATGGGGGCGAGAGAGGAACTTTTGTTTTACTGCTTTTTACACCTGCTGTATACGATAACTCTGGAGTCATTCTTGTCCCCTTCTCACCAGTAACTCTTTGTTCTGCTGGCTCAGGTTGCCATTTCAGTGACTGGTTTTTGCTAATCTGCTTCAGTGCTTATGGGGGATATCACCAATAAACCTTCTGAGTAAAGTGGGAAAAACATGCTGGTGGCTACCTGTGCTAGCTTGTGTGTCAGGGCTGACTTGTCTTTGTCCCTTTCAATGGGAAAATGTATTTTGTGCTCTTTTACAAGACTGCTTTGCTAACACAGTCTAGGAACCCAAATTTTCCAACTCCTTTAATAAGCCACAACCTAGAAATCCAAAGAAATCAGTTTAACCAGTGATCAGAACTATCAACAGGAAGCTTTACAAGAACTCGCTGATTAAGCTCCAGCTCTGTGTATTTTTCTGTAAGAGCTTTTTCTCTGTGCTAAACAGCTGAGCTCTTACTTTAAGCACAAGAGGTCCTGCTTTGCTGCAGGACTGCCAAAGGCTGGACCCAGAGCATTGTTGCTCAACACGTGCCATCCCCGAGGCTGAGAGGGGAAGAGCTCTCAGTGCCACAGAACAAGGACACATCACTTTACAGGTTGAGAGGTGCAAACAAGGGCAGCTACAGGAGAGAGGAGCCCTGAGCTATCACCCCCACTGCAGTTTTCTTTGCTGTGACACAGTCACAAACCAGTGAAACAACTTCTGAAAGTGCTGGCTATTTTAAAGCTCAGTCATCAAATTCACCCAAAAATATGTTTTCAAAGCTGGGTTCCTCATCTTAAGTGAAAGACTGACATGCTGTGACAGAAGGGTCAGGGCTATTGGAGGGAGCTGAGAGCCTGACTCCAGCCCAGCTCTGCACCTGTATCCTGCACAACCATGCATGAGCCACCTGGGACAAGGTCTCTGGCATGGAAAGGAGCCCCAGGAGGGTTTTCTCTCCATTACAACACCTGTGCTGCTCGGTGTCACGTGGAACTGGGGAGGACAACGGCTTCAAAGGTCTTAACATACTCAGAAACACTGCTGATTTTAGGACAATACATAAAGCAGATCCACCTGTATTTCTAGAGTTCCTTTTCATCCAGAATGCCTATTAACTCCAGTGACTACATCCAGGACCCTGGGAGAAACGGAGTCTGCACTCTGATTTTTATTTTTTTTAAAATTAATTATTAAATTACTTACTGGTAGGCATAAGAGTGACACAAAGTGTTAACTCTGCATTTTATTTTTAGGTAGTATCATTGTGACTCTACAACCATAGGATGAAAAATATTGCCAAAACTGTGTCTCTTATTGTATTTGCTTTCTAGATAAAGAGATCATTATTATTATTGTGGAAATATTCTGGAAAACTGTGTCTGCTGATAAAGATAAGAAGCCAGTTAAATAACAAAAGCTTTCTCACTGCTTTCTTAGCAAGAAAAAATATTCAGTTATATTGTCAGACGTAACGACTGATCTATGAATTAAGATAAAATGTTGCATATATAGTACAAATACTTTTCTGCAAAACATGGAGAAAAGAGTTTACAAATTAAATATTTATTCTTTTGCAGGTAGTATTTCTTTCAAGCTTATGCCTAGATTTTATATACACATCTCAGAAATTACTCGTTCTCTGTGGAATTTGCATAATACCTTGTAAATATATTTTGCTGTAAGAAATTCCCAGAGCATATATCTACTTAAGCACGAAATGGAATAAAATTAAAGAGCTGCTTTTCAGTGTTTGATTCCACATGTATTTGTTATGAAGACAATAATCAGTGCCTAGTCAGACAGCAGTCAAGTCAACAGTTTTGAAGGTGTCTGTTTGATACAAAAGCTGGGTCTAAAAGATGTTTCTAAAATCTCTCAGGGCCACCTTGTACAACATTTATGTTGATTACTACCTTTCACTGCATTCAACTGTATGTGTGAGAATAACAGTGAAGAAATTTTTTCTTGAGCCAAGTAACATCTATCAGAATCCAATTCATAAAACCTGTGGTTCAATGCAATGTTAGAATTTCTACTGACGGGGCTCCATGTCTGATGGAAATCAAAGGCTACAGGCACAAATCAGTCCATCAGAGCATGCACGGTTCTCATCCATGGCAGTTTTATGAGAACAGGCATGTGCAAGGGTCAGCTCTTACTGGGATAGTTTAGTCTACATCCAGCCTATTCAGGTGGCACAGTTCAAACCTATTCTGACTTGAAAGAACAAGAATAAAGAAAATCATGAGGCACACAGAGAAATTGTTTTTAGGAAAATCAGAGAGGGCAGGTATCTTCTTTATAAGCAGGGAGGAGCCAGTTTCACTTCTGAGCTGGACGATGCCACAATGGAGAACCCATTTTGCTGATGGATACACCTTCAGCTGATGGGAATACCATGTCTGTGCAGTAAACCTGGTCTCAGCCAATGGCCACTGTACAGATCCCACCAGTGCCTAGGGCTGTAACCCGGGCAGTTCACATCCCAGCTCAGGGCGTGCTGCCCAGACACAGGTGCACCTCTCACCCCCTCATCTCCTGGAAGCCTACATCTGCCATGGAAACTGGGATGCCATGCCTTATCTTGCCACGACCATCCTTGGCTGTGCATTTACCAGCACGCTGTATTCACTAATAGATGTTGGAAGCGTCCTTGAACAATTGCTAAACTTGGTTCAGGCAGGTTCAGCCACATGCCCCTCTCACACCTAGAACCTGGCAACACCCTCAAAGAAATGCACAGATTATGCCTGGTTTACTCCAATAGTATCACAGACTTTCCTTTGAAGCAGATAAGGAGACACAGGTCTTAAAATCTGTGGGCTAGCACTTCCATTGACACACACTTCCCCGGGGAAGGAGCATGCACTGCAGCCTGCACCCTCACAGATTATTTGAAAGATCATTAGGAGATATGTGGTGAGTGGCAGGGGCTGTGCTCTTGCAGGGGAACGCTGATCCTGCCCCTTTCCCTCACATCCCATGGGCTGCCTCTGCAGAAGCAGCCTTTGCATGCACTGTACCTGCCATTTCTGGTATCGTGTTGCCGCATGTTCTTGATAAAATGAACCTTCTTAAAGTTCTTTGGTCTGGGTGATCCTGAGAGTGTCCGACATCTGAAAAACAAATCAGTTGCAAGGGAGGGGAGGGAGAAGAAGAAAAAAAAGTTCTCAGTTCCCTGCTGTACCGCCAAGAAGTCTACACAAAAGCAGGAAGGAAAGACGAGACAAATGATTCAAGTCACCCTGTGCTAGGAATCAGCAAGTACAATAAAGACAATAAGTCTGGAAACGTGACAGCTCAAACAAAAAAAAAAAAAAAAAA
>VWZN01003417.1:391949-419388 GCA_013396955.1 Regulus satrapa | reverse complement strand
AGAGAAAGGAGTGAATTAAAAAAAAAAAAAAAAAAAAAAAAAAGCTGCAATCAGAACACTGGATAAATTCATCCAGGAAGGAAGGAGGGAAGGAAGGAACCCAATGACAATCCAAGAGATAAGGAAAAATAAATCTATGTGTAATGACTTTCTAGCACAGCTACAAAACCGGGAAGAAAAAGCTGCATTTTTTAAATACAACTAATTTCTGTGAAAGTTGGGGGTGTAATTTTCCCCCTGCTTCTGTTAAGACTACAAATCTGTAACAGCTGAAGCCAGCAGCGTGGGTGCTGCTAGCTCCCAGAACAAAAAAACACCCTTTCAGGACAAGCTTCTTCACTTTGTCTGGAACAAGTGCATCCCTTCAGACATGTCCCTTGTGACATGGGACACACAAGTACCAACCAGCTGAACATCTGCTGGCTGCATTAGCATTGATGGGAGAACTTGGGAGGACAAAGATGTTTCCAGAGGTGAAGTATGTTGGCAACTCCCATGTCCACTGGGCTACCTCGTCCCTTCAGGTGGCCAGGCAAAATGGGCAAGAGCCACAGGGCAGAAACCTCTGGGCTATTACCTTCTGATCACAGCTGTGTTTATCCTAATGCAGCTTGGAAGCTTCAGAAAAACACAGGACTGCTTGGCACTTTGAAAATGTTGGATTAATTATTTCCACTGTACCTTCATCATGAAAGATGTATCCTACACACAGAAACACTGCCCTGGATAGGTGCAATGGGGAATGGAAAGAAAGCAACCATAAAACTTACAGTGATTGGGAATGAGATCAGGACACCTGTAAGGATACCTCAGGGCCTGCCTAGAGGTCTAAGTGAAGGGTCTCCCTCTGCATCCATCCACCCACTGAAAGGTGCCAGCTCCAGGCTCAAAGAGTTCTTTGCTCAAAAGCCATCCTGTCCTTTGCAATCGCTCCCTGAGGAGCTACCAAAACATACTCCGGACTTGCAATTCCCATGCGACAATCCAGGCAGAGCATCATCTTGATCCTCTGTGGAACAGCAACACTAGGGCTGGGTTGTTGTTTTTTGTTTTTTTTTTTCATTTGAGCTTTATATTGTTCCTTCCAGCACCCAAATGGCTTGAATAGTAAAAGTAAAACAAGGAGACTATTCAGTGAGATCTAAGATTAGACTTCCATGCAACAGAATGAAAAAAAAAACAAAAACAAAAACCCACTATACTAAATAAATAAATAAATACATATATATGTATATTATATAGTACAATATTATGGCTACAGCCATATCTTGCAGGCTGCTTTGAGTTTTGAGTAAGTTATCATTTGCCATTCTCTTCCCTGACTCCTTTGGAGTTGGATTTGGGTATGAACAGAAGTGCAGCTGCTGGCTCTCTCCCTGCTCTGCGGCCAGGGGAGTAGGTATAAGCAGAGCTGCCAGACATAGGCCATGCCCTGTCCCAGCAGCTCCAGCCCCTCTGTCACTCCAGGAAAACTTAAAATGCCACTGCTCTCCAACTCCTCCTCAGCCTGCCGGCTGAATGCCTCTGCCCAAACTCCCAGGCTAAGCTGTGACAATTAATACACTCTTCTGAAATATTATACTAGACATCAGCTGTGAACGAATCCCCATTCACTTCCTGACCCCTGACTTCATGCCCCAGCATGAACCCAGATGAAAGACCCGCTAATGAGTCACCTCTCACCCTCCCTCTGAAGTTTTTACTGGGATTCTTATGTCCCAGCTAATTTTCTTCCTATCTTTTGCCAATATTACAGGAAGACAAACACAGGAAAAACAAACCCTGAGACTATTGAAAATTATTAAAGGAAATAGAATTTCCAGGAGCTACCCAAAGCGATATAAAGCCATTTTTAATTGTGTGCTATCATAATTATGCAGCAGAGCCATTATCGGCAAAGAACATCAAACTCCATTTAGGATTTCCACACTGCACAGTGTATTGTCAAGGCTGCCCACAATGGGAGTTAAAAGCATCTGGCACATGCTGAAAATGGGTTATTTTGTTAATTCAGCAGCCTAACCCAAACACACAGAGAACATACCACAGAGAGCCCTCCATTTAGCTGTCACCTACGTGCAGGCAGGATGCCAACACAGTCTAAGGCCACAGCTTTCTGCAGCGGGCTGTGAAGAAGTCTCTGAAGCAGAGATCCTGAGCTAGCAGGACTCTCGACAGCCTGCCTTCTTGGGATATGCACTGCAAGGAGACAGACCTTCAAATCTAATGATAACTAGGAGAATAATGCCATGCCAAATGTCTCCACAGTCTCCACCAACCTTCTGGTTGATAAGCAGGAAGATGGACAGAAACAAAGAGACGACACGAGGGATATGGCATGAACATGGCTCCATGCTACACATTCCTCCTAAACCAGGGGTACCCCCTGCACTCAGTATTTCACCTATATTGTCATCCAACCCCTTCTCCAAGCCTCATCCTCCCGCAATAGCCAAGGCAGAAGCTCTGAAATACACAGTACTTGAACTGCTGCCTCCTGACCTGTCTGCAGATAACATCTTAACATGAAAAACACTCCCACTGCCACCACAGAGGTAGGATGTAAGAATTAAGTAAGAATGAGGAAAGAAGCTATGAAACAATGAAGAAAATAAACACGACAATACTGAAGTATCCTACTGGCCTTTCACAATGCAGCACAATACTCTGTTCATAAATTATGATGTACCTTTACATATGCGTTCCTTTAAATAGCACACAAAATTCTAGAACAGCCCTGTCCCAATGCCCCAGAGGGACCACCTGGGTCTGGTTAAATCAAATATAAAAATCAAGATTATCACCACTCCAAAGAGATAAGGAACTTTGACTACAAATGCTGAGTAGCAAGCTGCTCACTGACAAAGCATTTGTATAGTGTGAATGTGTACATGCAGCTGTGCAGAAAAACAGAAGGTATGATCGAGCAGGATTTTTGGACTTTCAGGCTTTTTTAGCATCATGCACAACTCAACCTGACACACTACCAGTCTTTCTAGAGACATGATTTCAAGAAATCTCTAGTGAAGGAAAAAAAACTCTCAGGGTTTAGTCTTGGGACAACAGACAACCAATCATCACACACATTGTTAATTCTGGGGAACATTTAATTTTCACCTTCCCCAGTAGGATTCCCAATTCTCCAAAGATGTATCTTGTTTGAAACCTACCATCATGATTTAGTGGTGGATTTGTCAGTGCTTGTTAATGGCTGGGCACAATGAACTTAAAGGTCAATCTAAATGATTCCATGATTCTATCTTCCCTCTGCAGGCAGCTGCCTCTGCACCCAGTCCTCACACTGTTGGCTCTGCCCAAGCCATAATGAGGAGCTACAGCCACAATTCAGTACGATTCATTTAAAGACAGCAGAGCTCTCACAGATGCCAAAGTGCCCAAAAATCTACACCCTGTTACCTTTAACCAATGATTTACAGATTCACTGTCTTCACTTTACTGACTCCGCAGCAGTGTGATATCTTTCAGAAGGCTTCTGTGCAGTGATTTATTCTCAGTATGCCCAAATACTGCCACAGCTAATTTTTCAGAACAACCACTGCCTCATAACCTGACACACATTATCATGGTAAGACATTGGTGGGCACCAGCTTAATTAGAGACACTCAAAACTAGGAAAGAAGCAAACAACAAGATTAATTATCTGACCTTATGAAAACAAGGATACTTGCCAAAGCAGATACAATAGCACTGTAAAGGACATACAAACTGCCCATCTTTATGTCCTTCTGCTGCAGTAAAACCCACACCCTAATAGCCTTCAATGGAATAACATGAATCAAATAGATTATTCATGTATCATTTATCCCTGACAAAACTCTGTGCATTGCCAAACAATGAATATTTAGTTCTGTTCAAAAAAAAAAAAAAAAAAAAAAGCGTTTCCCCTTAAATATCACATCCCAGGGAAATGAAGTATCAACATTTAACTCAAGTACCTGAGAAAACCACACATGCTGCCAGAGTCTGTGCAAGTCTCTACAGTATCAAATCGCAAAGTGTTGTATTCCACAACACCCTAAGTCCTGTAATGAACTAAGAAACTTGCTTGCAAGTAGCGCTATATGCAATAGATACCGGGACACATGGAAACACAGACATGCTCTACTAAGTCATCTGAAAAAGACCTTAATTCTAGACTGCATAAATAATCATGCAATGAAACTCCAGCCTTTTCTCCTTTCATCTGAGCTGGTTTTTATGTTTTTACAGCAGAACCTCATATCCCTGTCTTGCTTCCAGACACACATGTGCTATCTGGGAGACCATATTCCGCAATCCCACATCTTGATATTCTTAGACTTAGAAGAGATCTGAACATACAATTAATTGCATTGCTCAAAAATATATCCTAGACATTGTGAATGGTCGGATAGAGCTCTTGACAGAGAAAGAAAAGCCCCCTGTGCGAGCAGGGCACAAAGAACAAACTAACAGGAGAATACCTTATTAGCACATGGCATTTTGGGCATGAGATACGAATGCTGGCACAGGTGGTGGCAATCTGAGCGTTTACTGGTGCATACTTTGCATTTAGTTCTGGCTACACTTGCTACACATACCCTTGGGATCAGGCACTTTTCCCAGCATCTCATTACATACCCAAGAGTCAATGCCCTGCTTTTCCTGGCCATTCATTGCTGAGGGCCAAGCCTATGCATACTGCTCAGAGACCAGCTATCATACTGGACAGCTTAGACATCTTAACTTTTTGATATCTGTGACAAGGTGAGACAGTCCAGTGCCGTATTTTAAAATTTTATTACATCTACTGGAATTAATGCCCTGCTGCTTGTTAGTTCATGCACAGTCAGTTTCAATGCCAAAGGCCTTTGAGTACAAAAATAAATGTTTACTTAAAATATTGAATTTGCTGATGCTTTACTTAGAGACATATTTGCAATTCAGGAGACACATTCCAAAAACAGTACCACAAGATCCATCATTAGGGTAAAGGCAGAACCTTACTGTCCAGGAGAACTGCTTCAATGTACCAGTGGGCTTGTGGACCTGAGTCTTGCGGGGGAGAGCTCAGTTCTTCTCTGCTTGTCTCACTAGGCACAGATCCTGGATCCACTCAACGTTTTTCACTCTGGGAAAAGCAAACATCCTCCTCTTCCCGCACGCCTGCCACCATGACTGGGCACAGCATCTTCCTGTTAGTTGGCCACTGGGTTTCTGCTGGTAGCAGAGGGTTAGATAATTTTCTTCTCTCTCTGTTGAGGTCCTCTGCTCAGCATTACAGGCTCACAACAATTGGCTCATTCCCCATCTGAAGTTACTCTCTCCTGGTACAGAACTCTAATAAAAATTTCAATGTTTCCAAAAACCAATTTACTCCACTGTAAACATTTAGTTCTGCAAGGTGGAAGACCAGCTACAGACTGAACACCATGGTTCAGCCCATCACAGGTGCACAAAGACTAACCGTGGTCTAAAAGGTGACATTTAAGAGATTGGATCTCCACAAGGAACCCTTGCTTCCCCCTACTTCCAGTAAGGAAGTATTGAAGGCATTCTTGTAACGCTGGTAACATTTGGCTGTGTAGCTGTATCATCGCTCTCCTTTAAGGTACAGTGGGGTACAGTCATGTCCAATATTTAGAGAAGCTGGCCAAGAAGCCTCCCCACCTGTTTTCACAACAGAGAGTACCCAGCAGTCACCCTAATGAACATTTCATTGACTTGGCAAATGCAGCCTACATCTGCAGGCTGGGGAACTGCCTTTCCCGGGATCAATACGCCCCCAAGAGCACACATGGCAACTGGCAGAGGCCAGAGGCTAGAAAGCACCTCCAAACTCTCTGCTGGAAACAGCCTCTTTCCAGGGCATCATCCCCACTCACACAGCACTCAGCTGCTCTGTCACCTCACAAACAGCTGGATACGCAGACTTGAAAGGTTCCCAAATGTATGGCCTTTTATTTTCTTATATTCCCCACATACTCTCACAGAGCCTGGGTTATAAAATGTAATCTGAGCAATATCCTGCTTAGTAAATTAAGTAATTATTGGAGAACTGAATTTTTGTGGGTGCCAACAACTTGGCTGGCTAGGAAATACTCAGCAACGGGATTATTAGTTTTCAATCAGTTTCTGGGGAGAGAAAAGCCAACAAAAAAAGTCAATAAATTTGGACAATGCTCTTAACAACACACTTTAACTTTTGGTCAGTTCTGAAGTAGCCAGGCAGTTGGACTAGATGATCCTTGCAGATCCCTTCCAATTGCAATACTTGATTCTATTCTATTGTAAAGACAGATTCATTAACACATCAAAAGTGAGGAAAATTGCCAGAGCACTCTGTTACACTGAGTCTACTGATACTTTGTATTATTAGAATGATAAAATAGCATCTCATAGTGACCAAGCTAGCCAACAGCAGTTTAGGGGACTGATATTAGAATGTAGCACAAGACACAAATTTCACTTTTTCCATATTCCCCTGTCTTGATTTCCTCATGCTGTGCCAGAAGGATCAGAGGCAGCAGCTCTGGTGGATGCTAGAACACACTCCTTAAATTGATTGCTGTACTAAATAACCTCAGTGATGATTCCTGACTTGCTCAGTGTCTTGCCAGCATACTCAAAAGATATGCTGCATTCATATTATGCAACGAGGAAGGATAGAGCTTGGCTGACCAACCTAAACATCCGCAGTGATCCACTTCAAATGTGTACTGAGCCCTCAATTTGATCTAGTCTGAGGTGCATATAAGCAAATAAATGGATAAAGCAATCATCAAAGCAAAATAACCAACAATTAACTGTAGTTGCAAATCCATCTCCTTGTACAGATGATTAATTGAGAATGGGGTCACACCCTGACCTTACAGGAAGTCTGGAGAACCTGAGTTACCCAGCTCTGTCACAAACAAACAACACAACACTAAGCTAGGGTGAGTTTATATAACCTGTACATTACTTCAGACATCTTTACACACAGGAGGTAGGGGCAAAAAATCTAAAAATTACTGTAAAGTCCCAGGCCAGGCAGTTTGATAGTGCCTCTCCCTCCTCCTCTTCTGAGACTCAGGAGAGGCAGGGATGGCTTCCATAATCCCACAATGGACTAAACACCTCCCCTTGTCAATAGCTTTACTAAAAACACATTCAGAAGGGCATAAAGCACCACTCAACATTATCAAATCTTCCCAGCAGCCAAAGCTGTCTGCCTGAGGTCTCTTGTCTCCAAATATCTGTGAAGTAAAGGAGCAAATCACAGCACCAGACCTGAAAAACAGCTGCCATGGGACCCCGAGCTGATGTGGTGTTGGTTCTTTCAAAGCTGAGGTGTGGTCTGCTGACTTAGTCTGAAATGACTTCGTTTGAGCCATTTCCAGCGTCTGGAAGAGTAGTGTTGTGCCTGTAACTGCATCCATGCTAAGTGCAACCTTAGGCAGACCTTTGGATGGCAAATGCCATGACAGTAGATGCAAAAGTGTATTTAATTCTTCTTTAGTGGAGATCTTTTTTGTGTGTGTTTTTTCTTGTTGGCATTCAATTTCTTTATATACGTGCAGTTTTTAAATGGAAGAAAAACCACTAAGCCAATGCAGAAATTGATATATTTGATTTTAAATGTTCTGCCTATGTACGTGGAACAAATCAATCACATTACCATTTCCCTGGGGTGAACCGGCATCCGGATAGAACCTATGTGGGTGTAAGACTTAGTTTTTCTGTTCTCCCCCTTCCTTTCTCTTCTCAAAATTTCTGCATTTCCACCAGTAGCCTTTAGAGACAAAGGGTCTGTGACTTTTTTTTCAGAGCTCCATTACTGCCTAGTCCTCCCTCAGTCAGAGGACTTTTCTTGATAACATAAAACAAGGCACTTTGTCATCTGACTCAGTGGCAATTTTAAAGCTCTGCAATGAATTGCAATGAATTTGCAGCTCATTAGCAATGAATTAAGTTGATGAAAGGTCACAAGGAACTAAGGACAATTTTTACAAAGCTTCTCCAAGCAGTTTTTCCAGACCATCAGCTCTCTTTTGCTAACCCGGGAACACAGCTCACACTCTTTAGAAAAGCCAACTGTCTGTTTCCCCATAAAAAAAAAAAAAATCCCAAAGTATTGCCTAATGAAACACACAAAGAGTCTCTCTCATGCTATGGGAACACATTTCAGGATTCTGCTCACATGTTTTTTACTCAGGCACACTTTGATGTAATAGTAGGGGAGAGAAATTTTGAAGGATTTACAGATTAATCAGCCACAGCATGGATGTAGGTTAGGACTATGAGAACCGTGCTCCTCTGGGATATTATCTGCAGCTCAACTTACCCAAGATGAAATGAAACACGCTTTGGGAATGCAAATGAATTAGGATGTCACAAAAAGTAATTCAATTTGCAGCAGTGGAGTTTTGAATTTGGTTAGTTACCTACAAGACCTTTATTTAACTGTAAACCTGGTACAACAATTACCATGAGTTCCAATTTGAAATTAATTTTACTGCTATTTTAAAAACCAGGCCTGATAACTACTAACAGTTTTTCAGATCACGTCTCTACTACATGTATATATATATCTCTATGCCACTGCACACTTATGGATGCTCTGCAACAGATCTGCCCAACAGTGGGATCTCTCACACATAAAAACAAGGGAAAGGCTTTCATTCATTTCACCACTGTGGAAGAGGTAACTGGAACAAGACAGCTAATTAGTCATTCTCCATTTCAATCCTCGATAACCACAAAGAGAGCTTGTTTTTTTACTGCAGGCATTGTCTCACATCAAACAATTTGTAGATAAGAAAAACCAGCTCTCTTCCTGAAGGCACATACGCAAGTATTTTGATAGAAAAGATGAAACAGCATTAGAAATTAACTGTAACACGTCTTCCCTTCCCCAGCCACCAGAGTATGTCCATTAGGACACATAGCTAATACACAACTATATTATCTAGACTGACAAATTTTGCGCAGTCTGCTGTTTTGGTACTACAGAGCACGAGCCATTAATAGCTGACTGCCTCATTTAAATGAAACAAGACAATTATCAGCTGTAACTTACACAATTAATAATACTGCTGCCAGCATTTTCAGCAGAGATTTGATTCTTTTATAGCTCATTTGAAGTCTTTAGGGAACGTGTTATTAGTACATCTGTCCTGCCGTAAACATAATTATCATGCAAAATTCCATTTATCATGCTGATCAGGAAGCACTTTCTATCAGCCTTTCAGCCTGGAAACACTGATAAACAGGCAAGGGAATTTGACTGTGTGCTCACTGCCAGGACCACTGCCCTTTCCAGCCGAGCCTGTGGCAATTTTCTGAATAAGCACGGGACTTGTTCTGACCTCTGACTTCAGGGTACATCATGTTTGAACTTGGGGTACATCCTACTGGACACAGCTTGTTTGTATCATTAGTTGATTTGATGTTGTAATTCCTTGCTCCTCTCCAAGACCACACTCGTAGGTGGTTCAATCTTCTGGAGCTGCTGCACAGGGAGCAGGCAGCAACAGCATGGACTCACCATGATCATGGCCCTTAATCAGTAGCATAAATCGAGTCCATGTCAGAGACATGAGGTGATATCTGCTTCAACAGGGCATCATTTTAATATATAAAAAACTGGGCTGGGGCCAGGTGTAAACAAACATCAGTCAAACAGATGTAGACTAACATGGTGCTGAACTTTGGCTAGAATATGGGTATGGGGTTTTAAAAAGTGAATACCATCAAAACCTAAACTCTGATACCTAACGTGCAGAACAGCCCACAGCTGCAGGCTTGACATGCAGAGAAACTGTCTTCATGGACAACTTAACCCTTGGAGACCGGCAGAACATCTTGCCATCAAAGCAAGATTAAGCAACATAAAGGTCAGCCCCTGCACAATACAGCTTCAAATTGGTTTAAAACTGCCTCATTTATACTGATAAGCTGAGGCTGTGACCAAAAAGCATTGTACTGCTTCAGCCACCTACCACCCCCTGAATTACAACAGCAAAAGGTCTCCTGCAGCCAGCCAGGTAAGGGAGGCACACAAATTATTAATGATCAGCTTCTATTGGGTTTTCTGAGGGAGCAAAAGATCTGCTGTCCTCAGTGGGATCAGCACAAAACAATCCTCAAATCACAAGAAGTGATTAACTGCTCCTGCACCCCCGGAGGCTGCTGGTTGTCCTCATGCCTTCCTCCACCCCAGCTATGGGTACCTCCTCCAGCCCAGGTAGAGAGCAGCATCTAAAAACAGCCACAGGGAATAGGCTGGGCTCCTTCAAGCTCAACAAATAGAGATACCAAACAGGCCTGTGGCTAATATTGACCACATCCATCCATCCAATCTTTGGAGTTTAATTTTTTTTTTCTATTGGTTGAAACATTCCTTTTTTCCCCCAGTGTTTAAAAATTGCCTGACAGGATGTAAGGGATCTGCAGATGCCCTGAGTCTGACAGAAATATACTGCTGCAGCAAAGGGCAAAGGAGGAGGAGACCAGCTCCTGATGATATCAGGAAGCAAAATGTTGTTTCAAAGAGAAATTATTTGACTGCTGATAAATATGTGATAAAGTTATGGGGTTTTTTTAAAATGTGATAAAGTTCATAAATCTAACTCAAGGAAACTGCTATTGCAGGCTGACATTGGTACAAGCAGAACAGCTGCATGACCACAGAAACTCCTAAGTTCACCATGTTAATTTATTGAGCCATTATGGATAGTATTTTAGGCAACTTATTTCCAGATCATTCTGATGTTTCACTTAATTGTATCAAGACAGGGTGACTGTGAGAAACGAGTAGCACAGTGGTTACATCAATTACTCTCTTTAAATTCAAGAATCATGCATATCCAGATAGCTTAATTTCTCCCATACATCTGCATTTGCATATCTTTCTTCTCTGAAGAGCTTTCAAAAGCTCAAGTTTTAATCAGAGGACTATTTTTGATCCTAATTTTCCAAGCTGCAGTAAAGCTGCTTCATGACCTAATCTGATGGCAAATGTACCATCATTATACAGTGGCTTCTAGCAAGTTGTACAGTAACTAGTCATTTCTTATTTTTAATCACTGATAAACCAGGTGCCTTGTGCCTTATTAGAACTATCGATTTGCAGACATTGCCTTAACTCAGACTGGCAGACGAATTGCTGGAGCAAGCACTGCCAGACTGAATAAAATACCCTGCAGGGCAGTGTCTACACATCAGCCCCCTTAGACACACCCCAGCACACCAAAGCTGTGAGCCAAGGCAGCCCTGCATCCTTGTACACTCAGCTCTGACTTTCTGCTTTTATTTTTGACACTACTCACAGCAAAATCAAGAAATCTCCTATTTCATGGGCAACAGATCATTTTGATTTGCCTGAAGCCAATTTTTCACTTAGATTTTTATTTTCTTTTTATACTCACACAAGCATACATATTCATCTGCATATATCATACAAAATATACACAGGAAAACAAAAGAATGCCTCCCACTGTTCGAACATGCCTGCTTTCTGAAGAATTTTGCTTCCTGAAAAAAAATTCACAGAGTTTCCTCCGGTTTGGCTTAACAGCTTTAAATATTGTGCTTCCAGACAGACAGAAAATCTGGCTTACCCACAGCTTCCCCCCCCCCTCGCTCCACATTTAACAGGTTGCTGTTGTGACCACAAGAAAGACAGCAACCGCTGCTAAAACTTTAATCTCCCTCAAAAGTCGTAATCGTTATATAGCAAATATAATGAGCTTTCTCAGTGACACACTTCAACAATGTTTAACAGGATTGCATAAGCAAAGTTATATTTAAATCCACTGAAAATGCAACCCAATTTTCCACAGTCTGCTCTCGTGATAATTAATGACAGATTTCATTAATATTCACTTATCCAATTTTTTTTCTTGCAGGATTGTGTCCCGCTAACACAAGGACAGCAGAGAAGAATTGTCTTTTATTAAAGAAGCTCTGTTAGGCATCAGATAACATATGAAGCATGGCCATGCTGTTCTCTATCCTCTATTACCCCTCAATTCTATTCTCTAGAAATTGTTTCAGCCACTAGTCCCAGCCTGTAACTGGAGGAGCAGGAGGCATTCTGCCACTGCTATCAGGCAAGCCAGTGGAAGACAGAAAAGGGAGAAAAAAGGTCTCAAAGTATTTTGCAAAGTAGTGAAACACTCAGAGGTGGAAAGGTTTCACCAGGGAACACCAAATGATCTATCCTATTCTTAAACAGGAACACTCAAGAAACACTTTTTTTTTCTGTCAGTGAAATTTCGGTTTCCCAGGGCAACACAAGGATGACACCACAACAGCCTGCCTCTCTAGGACAGGCTTCAGGAATGTTGCTCCCAGCTCTGCACTTAATGCAAATGTAGGAAAAATCACACGAAGCCATATCCCCATAATCCATATCTCCCCACAAAACAAGTATTGAGCCCAAATCTCTGCAGCATTTTGAGATCCTCCTAGCTATGGGGGAAGACAGGGAAGTGAAGAGGAAAGTGGGAAGAAGAAGAAAACAGCGGCTTCCCCTTCCCAACCTGGAATTTCTTCTGAAAGCTTTGATCTCCACTTTATGCATAGAGTATAACAGAAGCTACTTTCTTTTCCTCTGTCCTGGAAAAAAGATGGACAAAAAAGCCTTACCCTTCTTTATTCTTGCAAACCATCTACCCTGTTCCTGGCAGTTTTGTTGGGGAGCTGAAGCAGCATCTTTTTCTGGGCTGCAGAATCCTGTGCAAAGACAACTGTCACTCCCAGCATTTAGTTTTAATTCCCATTTGAAGCCCAGCGAACTACTCCAGAGCATAACAAAATGTCCATTTAAACTTTCCACAGATATTTACCTTGATTTCAAAGATGCTTCACTCTACCTTCTGACTCCACGGGTAAATTATTTGACAGACCATACACACATAAAAAAATCAGAAACTGAAAGGAAATTCAGTAACACCAACCTCCCAAGCTACGGACTGGGAAGCTGGCCATGGAATTGCCTAATTTCATGAATATTCGGGAGGAGGAACAACTTTATTTCAATTCACAGATTACAGCAACAACTGGAGAGGAATTCTTATAAATAAGGTTCACAAGTAAAAAGGGCAGCTGTTTGTCCCATCCCGACATTACATGTTTAGGACAATCCTGCAGCGCCACTGCCCAGTTTTCAAGGTACTTCTACTACTGTCAGTAAATGTGTTATTGTCAAAGACTATCAGGTCAACCACACCCAGGCATTTTAATCAGACACCACACAGCTGGATTCATACCCCAAAGCCAGGACTGTGGGCAGCTGTCAGCCCCACAGCCACCACAAAGGAGCAGCTGCTGCTGGGACAAGTTTCAGCAAGAGCAGGCAGTGAGCTACTTGCAGGCACTTCTGTCGGTACGACCACAAAACAGGCAATTCTGAAAAATTTCCAAGCTGGATCTGAACATCTCAACCCAGGAAGAGATGACACCCCCATCTCACGACAGGTTAACAACCTGTTGGAGATTTGGCATGCCCCAGAGCAGCTGGCTGATTTCATTGAGACAAGCAATGGTACCCCAGGGTCACATCCACAGAAGAAAGGCATTTTTGAAACAGGGGCAATTGCCTTGCTGAAAAAGAAAAGTAATTAAAAAAAAAAGAAGAAATAAAATCAGAAGTCTCTCCTGATAGATTTCAGTATCACATGTTTCTGGGAGAACAAAAGCTGTCCATACATCCAGGCCCTAACCTCAAATACCAACCACTGGGTGGGGGAGAACAGAGTCGAGCAGCCAGAAGGATGCAGGGTTCTCCTTGCATTTCTCTACACATCCTCCTATAAACTCAGGAACCACAATGCTGATCACTAGGGTGCAGTGGCTTGTTTTCCAGTTTCACATCTACCTAACCCTGCCTCCTGCTCTGGGAGGTGCCAGTGCAGAGGCAACTCCCCTGACAGCCATCCCTACTCCTGGGGCACACTTTGGTACCTGAGCTGCCCCAGCAGCTGCATCTTCTCGTGGCAGCAGGACCAAGGGCAGACACTAAAAGCAGCACTACGATGGGCACAGTTGTTACCACTTCCAGGGTGTTCTCCAGCATTTTCCAGAGTGCCTCATCTCCATGAAAACGTATATACAAGGACCCTGCATGTGCACATGCTGCATTCATTGCTGATCCTCTGAAAGTGGAAGGCAGGAGAGACCCGTGACTCTGTTTAAGCAACAAAAACAAAGCTAAAACATATTTAACATTCATGAATTTCTGTGAATCCTTAATGAATCTTATTTTTCGCCTTCTGTTATGTAGCTCTTTAGGGGTACATAGTTTTAATTTTTTTTTATCTTGAAAGCTAGAAACTTTGTCAAAACGGCAGAGTGCAAGGAGATTAGACTGAGCATCTCCACCTCTTCTCAACAATCCATTAACTTTGAAAAGACTCTACCACCGATTGCAAGACTTTGGAGCTGGAAATACTGGAATAATTTTCTCTGCCACAAAGATGGAGAGGAGATATGGGAACCTTTATCAGATCATGTGACTCAGAAATGTTGCTAATGCTTCCAAACCATAATGAAAAACCATATTAAAATCTTATGTAGAAAGAAGAGAAATAAAGTTTGAGTCCCCAAAAATAGATAATATCAATCTGGCTCCTCTACTCCATTCAATCTATAATATGTGTACTTCTGAAAGCTGAAAAAATTAGATGTGGGGTAAAGTGAGAGCAGAGGCAGACCTTTGTGCTGGCTTAACCCAGCAGCTATTTGAGTTTAAGGTGATACTTTGGCTCGTGAAATAAAATGTTGGAATTTTGAACATACTTGCTTCAGTGAGCCTCTGCTTTGGAGCCACTAATCCCTTTAATTGCCCCAAATCACACAGAAGCACCTCCAGGCAGAAAAATCTTTGCTCTATAAGCAGCAGCGTTACGCAGACAACAAAACCCTTAAAGATAAAACCAGCTGGGGAAAGTTTGCCTTCAAACTCATCATGTCTTCTTAGATCAAGTATATTAAAAAGAACATAAGAGATGAAGTGCCTTGAAAAAAAAATCTCATTTTGACCCCACTTTGGATAAAAATGATTTTTTGTCACAGACTTCCGATTTAGTGTCCAATATTCTCACAGACTACATTCAGCTCTCAGCATTACAAGAACTAATTGCATACATTAATTTACAAGAACATCTCAAACTTTCTCTCTCAGATTTTAAAATATACCAGCCTAGCAGTGCAAAGAAGTCACTTAGACCAATAAATTGTTCTGATCCTGTAAAAACTCACACGCTTCGTTATTCCTAACAAAGGTGCTAACTGCATGATTGATGATGCACTTCTGCAGAAATCTCAGTTTATGGGGCTCATGCTCAAATCAAACTACAAAACTTCAAATTTGACTATTTAAGGCAATGTCTTTTTGAGCCAAAGGCAACAAGTTACTTGGAAAAGTAAGACTGAACATCTCTGCAAGTGTTTGCAGGATCGGGCTCTATTTTTATACAGCCTTTTATCAATGACAAAAGCTAATTTAAAACATTGCCTCTCTCAAGAGATGGCACTAAATATAGTACAAGGAAGATTTACTTTATAATAGCCTTGGGGGTGTGTTAAAACACACAAAAATCTATCTTTTAAAAAGGATTAAGACATATTTAGATGGCACAGACATGAAACGCAGACCGATCAACTCCAGTACAGATACTAATCATGTGAAATGGATAACCTCATAATATCACACATCTTAGATCATCTGACTTGTGTGTCTGTCTGCATATTCAACATCACAGCCCCAAGCTGAAAAAACAAAGACAGAGAAGAAAGAAATTCTTGTTTCCTGGTAAAGCTTCTTGCAATAAAGAACTAAATGCAGGGCAAAAGGCCCATTCAAAAATGTGTCACAAAACACTTCACCACAGACCTAGGAGCTTTGTTGTGAGAAGAGAAAGGAAAAAAGAAGAAAAAAAGGGATTTTGAACAACAATATTGACTAATGGGATTATGTATATACAACAGTTTCCCATTCTCAACACCCTCCCAGGGAGCTGAACACAAGCTCAATTTCACCTGCGCCAGTAACAGTTACATCATTTTATGACAGATATTAAGCCAACAGGGTACAGACCACAAAGCTGCTACCAAAAATACTTAATCTCCCAAGGAGGATATCAGACAGGCAATTAAAGAAACAGTAATCCTCCCCCAAACATTACGTTTTATCATCTGGAAAGGTACATCTGTAATCTTTCTCTCTTTAAGTAGGAATCCATGCAATACACACTTTTGTAGCATATTTTTGGTAATTTAAAGCTTTCAAATGATATATAATGTAATATCTAGGTAAGTAATACACAGAAAATAGTATTCTGATGACAGTAGAGTAACATCTGAAAACAAACTGTTCAGTATCCTTTTGAACTTGCTTGCATACAAAATCTTTTATGTATTCATATTAGCCAGAAGGGGTATAGAGAAAGAGGGCCCTAGGAGTGAGTATTCCTTCCCTTCTTTGTAATATATGAACTATTTTTTTTTCACCTAACCACAGCAAGCTTTGAAGGTTTTTAAGAAAAAGGAAAAAAAAAAAAAAAAGAAAGCAAATTTGGGAGTAGAACTGCTACAGTTCTAGACAGGAAAAACTGTGTTTTAGCAACCAGAAAAAACTTATTCATGCACCTCATAAAGAATAAATACAGATATGAATACAGAATAAACATCCTTGATTATACTAATAAGAACAAATATAATGTAGACACACAGCTATTGTTTGAAGAGAAGCACATCCAAAGCCTTCACAGTGACAGCTCCAGCCCCCTGCCAGGCTCCAACAGGCGCTGCGCAGCCTTGCAGACTGCCAGGACAATGTCAGCAAGGAAAGGGACGGTCAGGTAATGTGATGGTCACCACTATGTGCCTGTGGTGAAGCTTTCCAGGGCAAAAAGGTGTCGGGAGGGTGGCTGCAGCAGTGGGGAGGGGAGCAGACGTGGGGTTTGCAGCCAATGCTGAGATTCCCCCACAGGAATTGTCACGGGGCAGTGAGTGGCGCTACCAGCAGTGGTAGCTGGGATACTCGATCCTGACAGCAGGAAACCATCTCCACAAATTCAACAAGTAAAATGAGGGGTGCAAGTGCTAGCAGAGCAGCACTCAGCTACCTGTGATAGAGCAACAATGAGAACTGTCAAAATTTCCTCTCCTGGCAGGATCTGCTAACTGCTATTTGGACAGCAGGACATTCATATGCCTTTATTTTTCATTCTGAAGCAGCAGGACCTTGATAATCTGTCCAGATATGGACGCAAAACTGCACTTCTGTTGCTGTCTCTTCAACTGCCCAAGAACCCGCAGCATTTTCCGTCCTTCCCACAAGTCTCAGCAGAGGAAGAAGGTTGAAGAAAGTGCCACTATACAAGGGCCATGGCCCCCACAGCGGCAGGAAAAAAAACAAATTATGCAGAACTGGTACTGTTTTGATTCTGTCACCCTTTGCCTCCTCAGACCTGAACAATAATGAGCTTGTCTAGCATGGAGGAAAGAGTGGAATGACTTTGTGCTTGGATGGGTCAGAGCAGATAAATGCAGAGATGTGCTTGCCAAACACCACTTTCCTCTGGCTGGGATAAGGAAGAAACACAAAGGCGTTTCTCACAAAGGTGAGAAGCTGCAGACAGCAGCACCAAGAGAAGACAACAACCCAACCCTCCCCCCCCCCTTCCCCTGTCCCAAATCTTGGTGTAGTTCTCTCAGGAAAATCTCTGGAGGGATACAACATGAAGACTTATTTGGCAGCTACTTACATAGAAGTCACAGGCAAGATTTTGTCTTATTGCTTCCACTGAAAGTGAAATCAGCTATGCTTTGTGTAGAAGTGGGGCTTTTTTATTTTCTTTTGATTAAAAAAAATTAGCCCCCCCTTGCCAGACCACACAAACAGAAACCAGTACTTCCTCAGTCACTGGGTGTTCATGTCTAAAAAAAGCCCTGGACAAGGGTAAAACCATGCTGGGTATGACATCAGACCTCTACATTGATCAAGCTCACAAACTGCCATCAACATGCGACACATAATTTTGAAATTTTGGTTTTCCTGTTTCACCTTTTCCACTAAACAGACGGGAAATAAGTCTGTTAATGTGAATAACTGAATTTAAAAAAAAAAAAAGTAATATCAATTTTTTGCATAATCTACCACACTACAAAATTAAAATCCAGAGAGCCCACAAGTAAATGACCAGTAAAAAGACAACAGATCCCTCCCTAGTTCACCAGGGACGTGAAGTCAAATTTTCACTACAACAGCCCCACATCTTGGGAAATTGGATGTGAGGGTCACGAGCCTCTCAAAATATAGTTTCTTCTAACATATGAAAATCACACCAAAAAAGACCCCAAAGTAAACAAACAAAAAACCAGACAAGACCATGTTGAAATATTCCTGGGGAATCATACAAAACAAAGAACTGCAACAACGTTACACAAAAGACCGTGCCACCCTTCACTGTTGCTATCACATTCATTTATCCAGTAAGATATTCAAGATACGCAATCGCTTGAAGGGTTGGAAATACTACCTCTGCACTTAAAATAGAAAAGACAGGCCTAATCCTGTTCTCATTTGTACCTGAGCAACCCTGCAATTAAATTCAGAGGTTGTTCATTTTCAGATGCCTTGATCTTTGCAAGCAGGCAGTGGCTTACAAGTGCTTTTTCACGCCAGCCTCTTTGCTCTCAAGGGAGTGAATTCCAATTACAACCCACACCGTTCTGCAGTGCCCTATTGCACTAAACAGGTCTTGGGCTTGGGGGTTAGCTCCTAAGGAATATGGAGGAGTAATGGCATCTTGTACAGCACTAAGCACAGCATCGCGACTGCACTGGAAAAAACATCCTCGCTCCTGCTGCAACACTACATTTTCCAGGAGAAGGAAGCCTGCGAGCTCACAAACACACTGCAAGAAAATGCACATTTCCATTCACATCATCTATTCAACCTTCCCACAGAACGTGAGGACAGCGACAGAAAATACTGTCTTGAGAGTGCCTGTTTAAGAGTGCCAGCAAATTCATACGATTTGCTGTTTTTATTCTCAAACGCATCTGCTCAAAGTTGCTCCCTGTTGCACCCTAGCACTATCTCTGACTTGAACAGCCTTACATCAATAAGGAAACTAATGGACAAACAAGAAACTGGTATTTCTAATAGTCTCTTTAAAACAAACAGAAACAAAAAGCCTTGGACAAAAAGCCTTAAAACAAATGTGTGCGGACACTTGCTACTTGCAAGGCTCCTCTCGAGTGCTGCAGTACCTGGAGTGCCTTCTAAAATAGAAGAATATTTTATCTTTTGAGGCAAGTCATGCACAGGGAAAAAGACGGATTTTCCAAATAAATCTCAAAGGTCACACTGGAGGTACTTGACAGTGGGCACTTTTTGTTCTGCTGTAAATAATACTGCCTTTTTAAGCAACCACCTCTGAGCTGCCACTTCTTTGGATTAGTTTATGCTAAAAGATGAGATTTTACAGCAGTGAACACCACCAATTAAAAATCAAACCCAGTTTTTCTTTAGGAAAACAGCCTCATAAAATATAGGAGGTTCCACAATGCTGAAGACAGAGGGTTACATGAACCCTGTTTTTAAAAATACAAACACAACCCTTTGTGCTTTAAAGGCCATACTTCCAAGGCTATTAATAGCAGATGAGAGCTTTCCACACCTTTTTACATAACCTGATACAGCACCTGCACGACTCACCCACCTAAGTGATCAAACTGCACTTTGCACTACAGCACCTGAAAGCTGGTTTGCCTCTCTTCCTATTATACAAAAAAACATCTCCATGCTTTGCAGTCAGGAACGGTGTCATTCACTTAATTAAATTCGGGGAACTATGGAGCATGCTTGTAACCACCAAATCTCCTCAACTGTGCCCACATCCCAGATATCAAGACGGCTTTCTTCATTTTCAAGCAGCTGTCACCTAATGAGGACTTCACTCCCTCTTGTGCACATCCACCACACCCCAGGACATGTGGGCAATACTTCTGTCACCCTGCATTTGTTTGGGTGTAGCTGATTGCAACCTTGACTGGAAAAGGAGGAAATTAATCTTCTTCTAATGCTGGATCTGTAGGCACTAACAGAGGTGCAGAAGCAACAGAAAAATAAAAGTTTGACAAAACACAAGGAATAAAGTTGGCGAGTTAAAAATCCAGAAAGATATTTTCAAGACACATTTCAGACCACAGCTGACATCTAGCTTCTACTTTATGCTACACCCTTCACAGAAGCTGAGTATAGCAGGGTGAGGAATGAATGAACTCATAAATTATTGGTGCCCAGAACCATACCCAAAGCCCAGAGAAAAGGAAAAGCAAGATCAAGAGCATCATCTCTGTTTCATACAGCTCAGGTCCAGCTACAGGGTGCAGAAAGAAGTTATCATGCCATCTTACAGATCTTTCCTGTTATACAATATAGGGATTTTTTTCCTTTGTAGGAAAATTTATGCTTCTTTTGAATGCCTTTACCTATAAACTGATGTGTCCATGCCTGATTTGCCTTGACAGCATGTAGATTTGAAAACTTAATCATATTTACCTTGGTAGTATGATTACCTCTAGGAGCACCAAAAAGCAATCCATTGTTGACTGAAAAATTACGATAAACTTCTCTATCTTTCCAATTCTTAATCCCACCAATATTGTAAAGCCAAATCCCTGGTATTGCAGAGATTTACTTACTAGCAAAACATCATACATCAGTGCTTGATTTAACTGAGCAATTTTATATATAAGTAAACACACAGCCAGGCTTTTCAGGATCCCTTGTCAGAGAGAGCATACCTTCCTCTGTCATCCAAGACAATGGATGAGAGGAAAACATATTTCAATTGTGGTGACTGAATCTTTCCCCAAACCTCAATTTCACGAAATTGCTAGCCTGATCTATAACAACACAGGGAAAAACCACTGCTTGCTAAGAATATGCAATTTTGCTCTATAGTCATAGATGAGGTGAAACATAAAAAAAATAAACAAAACAAAAAAACCCACAACTTATTCTAGAAAAAAAAGATGGCCTTTGCTTCATTCCCCATTCATTCTTGACAATTTTCCACAAAAGAAAACCTTCCTTAGGCAAACACCCTGAAACACTGCTTCTAAAAGCAGTGCTGGCTTTGAAATGCATTATGAGAACAGAAAATACATTTAGCATTGATGACAGGAAAGCAGTTGCTACAAACATAACACAGTAGCCCTTGTAAAGGAATCTCACAGTTCCTTAAATATGTATCCCCCTAAATCTGCATATTGCACACTAAAAAGCAAATCCCAAGAGTCTTAGAAGTCTCCCACTGGCACAGCACGTTTTCTCTAACTAGCGTTAAATCTTCTTCTCCTAAATGCTCCACCAGCCTCTCTATCCAACCCTTGCAGAAAATTTAAAAAATAAAAAGAAAAAAAAAAGAAAAAACAAAAAAAAAGAAAAGCAATCAAACAAAACCAACAAAAACCCCCCAAACTTCTGAAAGCCCTTCTTATGAAAACAAGTACCATTCCTTAAATTTCTCAGCATGTTATTTGCAAACGACAGGCCAGCAAGCAGATACTCTCCATATGCCAAATTATGTCATTTCCATTTTCTAGAAAGAATACTTCTCACAGCAAACTGGCAAGGGTTTTTTCAGTTGGGTTGTGAAAAGAGCCAGCTCTGTGTCTTGCTGCACCTGCTGCGTTGCCAAGTCTGGTATCTGATGGCAGCCCCACAGCCATCCCTAGCAATTCTGGGTCCAGAAAAGTTTGTCATAAAGGCTGATTCCACACCCTCAGAGGTACTGGCAAATGGTCACAGGTGAATTCTGTGGACATTGCATATAGATTTCTGTACACACCAGCTTGTCCCACTTGCAAATAGAATCTGATTTCCCATGCTTCTCAAGGGACAAGCTGGTGCCTACAGAAGTTTCAGTGTACCCAAGTCCCAACATATAAAACAAAACTTCTGCATTTTTAGGTTAAATTATAAAGAACACCCTTTTCATTCACATAGTGGAGAACCTGCACTACAAGAGTAGTGCAGCTGAAATGAGAAGAAAAAAAATTGAAGAAAATAAATACATCAAGATTTGGCTCTGCTTCTCATCTTTATCTTCCATCATACTCACTGCACTACTGAGTCTCCACACAGCCCACCTGATACGCACTTTTTGAAACAAGGAAATCATAGAATTACTAGAGGACTGGGGTTTATTTTCTTTTCAGAGAGCACACTTGGCAATCTCATATTTGTGTCTTAGGTGTTTTGAACTGTTCCAAACTAAGCGGTATCTTCCGCCAGAACAGTTCTCAAAGTCATAATAATTGCAGACTAAAGCATACTTCATATCCAAAAGCTATCATCAAACTATGATCTGTCATTATCCTATTTATCTACTGTGGAACTATGCTTTTGTGACGGTCTGGAAGGCTAGTGACTCACATAGCTGCTACCAATCTTCATCATTTCAAGGTGCTTTCAACACTATTATGGTGCAGATGAAAGCTGTGTAGTAGGCTTCTAAGGAAAAGATCCTGTTTGGCTGCCTGCACAGGAGCTTTGCTGGTAAAGGAAAGGGTGAAAAGAATGATCAAGTAGTCAAAATGCACCCAGCACAAAAGCAAACCTGCTGAAATTTACTGCTTTTGCTTTCCAGACAGCTAATAAGGGGTCACCACACACCAGCCAAGTACCTGCATGGTACAACCACAGCTGGACCTAGAAAGCTTTGAATTGGCAGCCAGCGAGGGCAGCCAACACAAACATGACTCGTTCATGTGTTATCAGCTCAAGTTTCCTCACAGGGGTTAACGTGCACCCACCCAGGTTTATCCCTCTTCACCTGTACAGCTCAAAGGCTGCCTCAGTCTGAAACCTGCAGAGTCCTGAGGCTCTGGCAGACTCAGCTGCCTCTCAGCATCTGTCCCTCTGTGAAGCTCTCCAATTAATTCCCTAGTACTCACGAACACCATGTTCTGTCCCACTGTACCACTCTTCAGAATTGATAGCAAAGGTGGCTTTTTTCCTTGTCTGATGAAAATAAACCTTTTTTAATATGACAGAAATACTCACTAAATAGCATAATAAGAGCCTAAAATATGCCAGAGTAAGTTTCAGTGGGATTTGTTTTTAGAGGCTTGTGTACAAAGGGAACAAGGCTGCTGCATCTACGGCGTCCATCCATCTGTGCATCATCATCCTCCAATGACTTCTCAACCACTGGTCAACTTCAGCTAACACCCTGGAGGATGAGCCCGTTTCCACCAGTTTCAAGGGAAGGAACAGAGGGAGGCACAAACATCTGCGCCCTGCTGAAGGGAAATGGCTGGCAGAGGTCCGTGCAATGTGGGGCTGGCCGTGCTCAGCAGGTGCACAGCTCAGAGAGCCCAGCAGCACCAGAGACTGCCCCTGCACAGCTCCTGGTGTGGACCCAGCCTGGCAGCGTGCTCGTGCTGAAGGACAGGGGTGCCCCCCGTGCTCCTTACGGGACTCACGGAGGAGCCTCAGCACTGTGTGCTACTGCTGAAAACAGCCCTTATTACCTGAGACTCAACCCTGCTGTCGAACATTCCCCCTTCAGGGTGGCACAGGAATTTAGCCTCCCTGAAATGACCGCTGAGGTCAACAAGCATCCCCTTCTTCAGAGCCAGCAGCTACCAGTGGCAAACAAGGTCACACACCTAAGAAAAGACTTAGTTTAGCATGTGCACTTCCCACTGACTTCTCAGACCATTAAATTGCCGTTTTCATGCTATGCTTGTATACATCATTCTGAAATTCAGGCTGCCCAGAGGGCTTCAGGTTCAGTGAATAGCAGAGTGTCCATCACACACAAAAGGGATGATGTGATTCCAGCGGCTCACAAGCCACCTCCTGATGCTGGGATGACCCCACAGGGTGGAGGGTGCCCCCAGCTCTTTGTTCTGCTCCCTTTTTCAGGACTGTCTGTAAGACACTTGCTTCTGAGAGACTCTTCTTTTGTCTCTTGCGTGTTCAGTTTGGAGGCATCTTCTGCTGTGGGCTGAAACTGCACTGCCTGCCTGCCCAAGGCCATGGAGAACTGGATTCTGACCTCTCAGCCCTCCACCACAAATACTTAATGGCAGGATTCAGTCCCTAAACAGCATCCTGGAGGCCTCCTCCAACGCCAGCAAACCCTACAAAAGTCAGGCAAGTCAACCATTCCAGCATCTCCCCTTCATCTCTCCAGATAAATACTGAGGCCAAATGCAGCTCTGTCCTTTCAAATAGGGAGAAATAAATAGAATTTTCAAAAGCTTTACTAACTGTAAATTAATTTTAGAATTACTCAGGAAATTAGATTTATTGTAGGTCTGAAGAAAAATCTATTTGGACCACGATAATCTCAGCGTCCTTCTGAGTGGACCTCTCCCCAGTAATTACTCTCTCCTTGCTTCTCAGTACCTGCTGCTCCCAGAAGGAATTCTCCTGCCCATCTGCCTTCAAACCTGGCATGGTGACACAGACAAATGCAAATGTAAGCAATGTTTGAACTCAAATCCAACCACCAATTTGCTTCCTTAGCAAAACAGGAAAAAAAAATCCAAAACCAAACAACACAAAAAAGGAGCACGTGCTTGTTTCTAACCACCTGGGCCACTGGAAGAGGAAACTTCACATATGGGAACAGCAATACTTTTCCCAAAGAAAACTGTAGCAACAAGAATTCTAGGCATACACAAAACCAGATCCCTGGATCATTACCCAATCCACAGGGTGTGAAATTATTTTAAACCAGTGTTGCTGAAACCTGGTTTCACAGAACTCCTCACTAATTTCAGATTATGCTATTAAAATTAATTATAATTTCACATGAAAGAAACCCTGGCCCTAGTTTCTAATAAACTCATGCCCTTGTCCACTTATTCACCACAAATTGAAACTAACTCCTTCTGCAAGAAGACAGGAGCCTTTGGCACCAACCAGACAACTCCTAAACAAGCCTATTTTTTGCCATTTACATGTAATTACATACTAGCCTCTAAGCAGCTAGAAGCTCCATGTTCCTTTTTTGTATCATTTGTTTCTTGTGAATACACATACAGCACAAACTCAAACCACATTAATGATAACCTTGTTAAATATAAACTAGTATGCAATTATACAAACTGCTAACACAAACAAAAAAAAAAATACAAAACAGGGAACTCTGATTATATGTTCACAACGGCTTCTAAAAATGAAATAAAATTAACAACATAAGGCACCCCTTGCCTGATACTGTAACAGAAAAAGGTTTCACATTATAACTTAGGTGTCTCAGCACAAGAGGACTAGTCTGTCAACTCTTCAAACTCGATTTCAAGCTTACTCACTGCAAGGAAAGCAAAAGGGTGGGAGGAAAGGCAGCCGGTGCACACGTGAACTACCAAAAAAAAAAAAAAAAGTTTGATTTTCCTCTCTGCATCATCCTTCTAATGCCTATCCCTGGGCAGGTGCTATGACTTTCACCCTGTCGCCCTGAGAAGGGCTGGCTGTGTGCTGGGGATTTGGCTCTTTCCTCTCCATTAAGAGAGCAGCAGAAGGGCTGCTCGAACCCTCTGTTCTTGGGCTTGTGCCAGCCCGAAGCACGCCTGTGATTTAACTTCTGTGCAGCCAAGGCTGAACCCAGCTATCAGAGCTCCTACCACACCTTTTCATTAAGAAGATGAGGCGCCAACGTTCTGCGCAACCTGCGTGGTCTGCACCTGCCCGTTCCTGCTGTTTAAAAACATAAACCTTTTCCAGAACAGAAACAGATCTACTGACAGCCAAAGTCTGCCCTGAACTGCTCACATGTAGCATCACGACAGCCAGCAAAGGCAGGGGACATTACCCAGAGCTCACCCGCACCCGTGCCAGCCTTAAGCAAGTGCTACAACGGAGAGCCTCGTACTTGTCAGTGGAGTAATGCAGTCTCCAGCACAGCTGACTCTAGCTCTAAAGAAAACAAAGCAGCATGAGAAAACCAGCACGTTCCTTGCAGCCTGCATCACAGGAGAATATATGGCACAAATGACAGCCACTATAGGATTGGAGGAGCATCCTGGAAAGGTTTCCTTAGGTGACTTCCTTTGCCAGGGACTTGGGCTATCTGTTCAGTTTGTTTGCACGTTAGCAAGCTGAACTTGCAAGACTCTGGATCTCTAGGCTGTAAACAAGAACAATAATTACATTTCCCCCCTAAACTCCACTCTGCTCTCATGTAAAATTAAAAATCCCAAAACAAACAAGAACAACAAAAATACCCCACATAAGTAGTGGAAGAAAATGTTCAGAAAGTAGCAAAAAGGAGCAAGGGAAAAAATGACTGGAAGAGGAAGGGCTAAGTGAAGTGGCACTGGTGAGATTTAAGCATCCTTCTAGAACCAAGCACAGGATCAAAGCATGCAAGGAACAAAAACCAAGGATGTTCCCTGGGAATCCAGAAAAGTAACTCTGGAATCTTGCATCAATAACAAACTCACTAAGCAGAAGGCTGAGAAGAACCCAGTCTCTGGAATGCTAAGTAAGTTCAAGAGTGGAAAAGCAATTCCTAAATCATGGTCATGGTGGGTTACTTTTCCCTAACAAGGCTATGGGCAGAATCACATCACACACTGAAATGCACGAGTGTGCCTGTATATGTGTGTGTGTGATATAGCTGTGCAGCTGATCCATGGAGCAATTAGAGGGCTGTCACTGCAGAAAATGTTTTGAAAGACACATGACTGGGAGAAGAAGGGTGGTAACCCACCAGCAGGCATTCTACCTGGGAAGGTGGAGCTCCCTCTAGCACACCACCAATACAACCCAGATGGAAGGGGGAAAAAAAACCCAACAACCCAAAAACCAACAAACATCCAACAGTGGGGCATGCAGCTAAGATAACTTTCTCCTGGAATACCTCCAATTCCTCTAAGCGGGTTGGTTTTGAAAGGGACTTTTCTACAGCGCTCTATGCTCAATTACCCTTATAAACCCTTGCAATAACATGTGACTCAAAGTCTACCTATTTGTCCAAGGGACAAACAAGGCGGGAGTGCGGCAAATGGGGAATGTGGGAGTGGCTGCCGCCGATGTGGGCTTGGGGAGCAGTCATTTCCTCCAGCTTCTTCCCTTCTTCTTCCCCCCCACTCCGTCTTTGATATCTGAGTATGCTGTTGAGGAAGTGAAGGAAGGTGATTCTGTACCCACAGGCATTCACACATTTTTACATGATTGCACCTTCTTAGCCAGAAGTCTCAGCTTGAGAGCTGAAGCAGGTGAGGTTGTTCCTTTGGGAATTAAAAGGCAAAAGAGTACCCGGCGGCAATAAACGACCCAGAGGAACACAAAGCGCTCGGAGAAAAGGAGCTTATTTAGGGCGGTAGCGAGACGCTGCTTAAACCACGCGCTCGCACCGTAATCCGCGGATTTCGATACAAAGATTTCCTTCTCCCTTGTGGGCTACCCCGACCTGGCCACAGCTCTCTCGACCCG
>VWZN01003417.1:373448-390704 GCA_013396955.1 Regulus satrapa | reverse complement strand
AGCCGTGCCGTGCCAGGCGGCCCTGGCGCTGCCCGCCGGTTTTCCCGGGTGGGGGCTGGTGGCCGGGGCAGGCGCTGGTAGTGCCCGATGGGCACCGAGGACAGTCGGGGTCGGGGAGCGGCCCCCGGGGATGCGCTGGAATGCCGACGGTGCGTTCTGCGATGCCGCAAGCCTGGGCTGTCCCGGCCCCTGCTGCCCCTTGCTGCAGTCTGAGGCGTGCGAATGCCTCTGTGAGTGCAATAACATCTCACGGGTTGTCTAAACCATTAAAGCAACCTCCTCCAGAGCCTTTCCCTCTACTCCCTCCCCAACCCTTCCCTGTCCCCTGCACCAGAGAAAGCACATTTAACTTTGCCCTTTCCCAGAAGGGCATATAGCCCAAGCCCCCAATATCTGTGTTCCTGTCGTCCCCGAAGTGATGGCTGCAGGTCCACCCGCTGCCTCCGTCTGCTTCGTGGCTTGCGAAGGCGGGCGGCCCGTCCCACCTCGGCATAAAGCTCCTTCGTTCCTTCGGTACTTTATTGTGATCGACTCAACCACGCTACAAGTGTGCTTGTCCTCTGATGATAATTTCATCAACGGCTTATGTAAGGGTTGGATAACAGATACGTACAAACAGATGCATGAGGAACATATGGTTGTCGCAAGATAGCAACACGCGCTTCCTTCATAAAGCATTACAATGCCTTGCATTGCATTCCAGTTATAGCTGGTGGATGATTAAAAAGGAGCAAGGGACTGTGACAAAATACTGTGATGTCCCCTACGATTTTACCAATGCCTTGCTAATTTGATGATTACGATTTTAAAAATTAAGAAGGACCTAATCCAATTGTTAGAGGAAGCTATGGACCTACGTATGTGTTCCTCTCAAAAGTGATATTTGGAACACTCAAAGATGTTAGAATAGAGCTCTGTGACTTGGATTTATTTCTGAACCTTTGGCCTCTACTAACACTGAGTACCCCAACCCCCAAATTTAGGCACCAGGTCTCTGGGGTGTGCTACTTTTGTGGTAGGGACACTGCATGGACAGCGGGAAGGGGAAAGGATGGAGGGAAAATATGTTTTCCAGATCACACCTTCTTAGAGGGCTAGGTGAATGCTATTTTGGGATGGACATTCTCATTTCAGTCTGCTCTCTCAAGATTTACACTGATTTTGTCTTTCTTATCAGAGGGGTACTTCCGTGTCTGTCCCTGTGACATGTCAAGGATGGATCATTTGGATGGAAAGTGGGCAGGCCAAAGTGTTAAACTCTTCTCCCCAGAGAAAAGCCTAAGTGACATGTCCCATCTATTGGAAGGATGCTCTGTACCCCTGTGGTTGCAAAGTGGTTCCTTCAAATTTCTGTTTTGGAGAGGAAGGCTGAGGAATTTCAGGCCTGCTACCTTCCTTTGGTGGCAATGTCTTTTTCTGACTGAAGGCATTGTCCCTGCAGTGGCAACCAGTGAGATGTCAGGGCACTAATGTGCTTGGCTCCTGTGGAGGAGTTCCAGGCTTCTTTTGAAACTACCACTTTTAAAAACATTCAGTACTTTTTGGAGGAGGACTCCTGGGTCACAGAAAAATGTCACAGTTCTGTAGCCTGGTAGTTGGTATCTTACTGAATGCTGACCCCTGGTCTAAGGACCAAATGGTAAATAGGTTGTGGAACTCAGGCCTCCCACCTTAGAACCAAGTAAGATATACACTGGGATATTTTTTCCTCTTGTATTTCTGAGGGGCAGCAGCAGCAGCAGTGTGTGTTTTCCTCGGGAGGTCAAAACCTCTGTAAGGCAACTGAGTGCTGATGTATATTTCCCAAATTCATCTTCTCACAGTGCACAGGTGTGGGAAAGAGAGCCACCACTAAAATGACAGGTGGGGTTCCAGGTGTTAGTTTAACTTAGGACATTTTTTATGAGTGCAGAAGTGTGCACTCTTTTCACAAAATTACTCTTGTGATGGGATAAATTGCTATCTGTTGGAAGCATTGTTTTAAAGGAAGCCACAACCTCTGTTCTAGAACTCCTCTACAGCTGACCCAGAGGGAAATGTTACCCCTTGCCTTTTCCACTTGTGCATCCCAATGATTTTGGCACCTGAAAGCTACAAAACCATTTTTTACAATGGTTTCCTCTGCAATCAGGAACACTTACGTGAATGGTTTAGCCTATCAACCTCCTTGCATCTAAATTAGAGTGGTCAGGATAGACCCAAACAGATGCTCATGGTCTAATATGCACAAGCTGCCTCTGGGGGGGTACTGTCTCTTCCAGAAATCACACTGATGGTTGGTTAAAACATCCCCTCTTCTGCAAGTGAAAAGAAACCCATTTGAGAAAGCCACATACAAGAAGAAAATTACTTTTTCAGTCTAAAGTGAAGCTATTTTTGATAACGAGTGGGGTACCACAGTACAAAGATAATTGGCATGTTAGAAATACCCGGTTCTCTACATCTATTTATACATTTAGTAGCAAATTTAAATTAAAGTGCACAACATAATGTGATTTTTTTTCCCAGTTACTTATGTCCTCTTGATCTGGGCTTAGCAAAACTTTAGGTGGTCACATAAGCTATAGAAGTTCTGTGTGCTGGAGGATATATGAAAATGTTAAACAAATTGATTTTGCTGATTGAAACTTTTTTTGTTGGATGGGGAAGAAGTGGTTGACTAGAGGAAATAGCAAAGTTGAAAGGAAAATCAAAAAGGCACATTCTGGAAGCCTGCTTCTGTGACTGTTTTTTCAATCATTTCCTTCTCCAAGTTCTCTTCCAACCAACCAGCTCTACCCAAGTAAATGTTTTTATTTCAGAGGTCCCAGGCTTATGTAAGCAGTTAGATGGCAAGTGGTAATGGGAGTGATGGAGCGTGATGGCTTTTTCACCCAGTGCACCAAGACCTGCGAGAGAGACTCATCAGCTGTGGGTTGCAGAGGCAGCATGGAATTTGGGGGGGCCTGTTAACACAGGTGATAGAGAGGCTTTCTTTATAGGGACAGAAGAGGGTGGAGGGAGTTTGGACAAAACCAAAAGCTCAGGAGTTTACCATTCTGAGGAATGGGACTGGAGAAATAGTGCCTCTACATACCTGCCCTCAGGAGAAAGTTAACACATGTGTAGAATCCTCATGTTGTCTTTAGCTTAGTTTAACTGGTGTGAGTGCATTCCTGCTGCAAGGCAAGTGTGTGGCCATCAGGATGTGAAAAGCCAGCCCTAAGGGCCACAGACCTTGAGCTAAAGTTGGAGTCCTCAGTAGTTTGTCAGGTCAAGCTTAAAAATATCTTTGCAGGTGAGTTGGAAAATTCACCCAGAATTTGAGTTAGAGGCAAGATATGTGTTATACAGAGAGTTAACTCCGCAGGAATAACTGGTTCTGAGTCACAGTGTGAGTCACCAGGCTAGTTCTTGAATGGCCTCTGCACAGTGCTTGCTTGCTTTGAGGACAAAAAGAAGTTTCTTATTGTCACTGGTACCTAGAGCTGCAGGACCTGGGCAGATAGAGGAAGAAAGAGTAAATGCAATTGTTCCTTGTAATTTTGACAGTCTCGTTTTCTGACTGTCAGGCTCAGTCAGGTAATGTTGTTATGCAAAGCTCAGCAAAGATGTTTGGCGATAATTCTCCTGGTAGGTGACAAGAGAGATCATTATTACCAGTGGTTTTGGATATCACTGTCAGATCCACATAGCCAGGCAGAGTTCCTTTAGCCTGTGAGTGCTCTAATCTTGCTGTGCAAGACTTTGAAGAAATAATCCAAATCCAGTCTTTATAAACACTTTCTTTTTCCTTTACTTCGCAGAACAGAATTGCACTTCGAAAGGGGAAAACATTTGTAACATTGGAGAAAGATTTGGAATGTGAATTTAATAATCCTTCTGTTTAGAAGGAGTGTCTGGCAGAAAAAAAGTTGGGGGAGTTTGAACAAATTTTACAGAGAGCCATAGTTAAGAATGGAAATTGGATAAAAACACTACAAATTCTTTACAAAAGACTAATACAGCATCTGGATAGCAAGACCTGTTTTAGTGCCAGGCCCAAACCTTCAGTCTGTTGTAAATTTAGCCTGATTCTCGGAAATGCTAAGTGCTTGTGCTTTTCACTGGTGATTTTTCAGGAGACTGAATGTTTTGCTTGTTAAGGGTCACCTTTGCTAATTGAAACGTAGAATTTTGACTCTGAGAAGAGTGTCACCTTCTTGGAAAAGCAGTGTTCCTTGTGTAGGATTGGTCCATTCTTGCCTCTCTGTGCAGAACCTAATTTTGCTTGCATCATTCTAGGGTAGTATCCAACATTGCCAAGTTGACATGAAACCAAATTCAAATACAGTAGTGGGAAAGTGAGAGAAATCTGTGAGCACCGAACATCATGGTTGGAGTGGTGTGTGTGTGTGTGACTCTGTGGGGCAGGACCCACACACAGAAGCAGGTGCCCTCAGCAAAGACAAAACAGAGTCTCCTCAGATCAGCTGAGGTGTGGGTGGTCAGGGCACCCAAACTGCCAATTATTTTGGATGTCAGAGGTACGGCATGCATGGTGTTTGTGTTTGTGCTGAAGAGTTCCTGAAATCATCAGCAAGTGGCAGCGCACACGGAGGTGGTAGAACCAATTTGATAGTTGTTTGTCTCTTGAAGAATTTAGGGCAGTCTAGTTAAATCAAAACTGGCCTCTGTATCATTACTCCAACTTATTGCACCTTCACTAAGGATACTTAATATTTTTCATTGCTAGATCCATGCTAGATCCAATTCAGGCCAAGCATTTATTGGAAAACTGGTCCAAATGGTTATGTGAACTCCAAGGGCAAGACCGTGAAAAACATAGAGCTTCACCCACATTAGAAATCCTTATGACCACTCCTTTGAAATACCTGAGCATCCCCACAGTGATATAAGAATTCAGGAGGTGGGCTTCTGTCTCTCAGGTGGGGCTAGGGAGTGAAGAGGGGGTGCCCTTCCTGTCAAAATCCACCCACCTTTGTCCAGTTTTAAGCCTTTTGAATCGTAGCTCACATGGGCTTGCTAGGAACTTATTGCTGCCTGGCAGCTAAAACTGCCTGTGAGGATATATCTTCATGGAGCAAACTTCAGGCTCCCACCTTTGCTGAAGGGGCTGAGCGTGTGCGGTCCCCAGAACTGCAGGATCACATCAGGGAGGGCTGTTCCCAGCTGCTCTGGGTCACGCTGGAGGTGGCTGCTGGACCACAGGTGCAGAGTGGACAAATGGAGTGGAGGAAGGATCAGCCTCTTCATACGTGGAAAGGGTAAGAGCTGCAGGAGCAAAAAATACCATCCTTGGGTAGGATGCGTGCCCACAGCAGGGGGACTGAGGGCTTGCACATCCAGCATTAATTCATCTTCACTTCTTTCTTGCATCCTTGAATTTTTAAAGTTCCTCATTCAACTTAAGCTGTGTTTGAGGTTTTTTGTTGTTGCTGCTGCTGTTTTTTCACTTTATATACTACTGGGTCCCTTAAAGACCCACTCTAAACCAGAAGCTTCATTTTACTGGGTGCTGCTAAAATACTCTCTCATGTCTCAGTGAGCTTGCAGGATAAGTAGACAAAACAAGGAAGGTAGCCATGTAGGAACTGCTGCTGGAATCTGGCTGTTGCTGGCTCCTACTGGCTCCTACTGGAGTGATTAAATGGGAACAGGGCCACATAGCTCCTCCCTCTCTTGAAAAACAAAATCTGTGGGCACTTGTACAAAACAAGAGCCCCTGTTTCTGTTTGTCCTTGTCTTCCTGCAGTTTTCTTCTTTGAAATCAGAGTTTGGGGTTTGGGTTTTTTCAGTGTCATAATAAGTTAACATAGGCATAAGGTTCAAAATGGGGCCATCTTTATTGAAATGAGGAAGGGGCAAATGTCCTGTTTGCTTGGAAATCACCTTAGAGAGTGGTGTAAATAAAAATCAGTTTCTAACTGTAGTAGAACAGGATGACTCATTGCTAAGAAGAGCTGTTTTGAAGTTTTCATTAAGTGACAACAGTGATTTTTCCTGTTCTTTACCATTCTGAGGCAATTTGGAATCAAGTACAGAATCACTGGACATTAAGATTTCAGAGGGAGGCCTGGAAGAACATCCGTCTTTGTCACAGCGTCTGTTAATTTTTAATCATCCTGGGATAATTTTAAAACAGGCTGCAGCTTTCTGAAACATTCATGTCGGCAAGTCTTTCAGTTTGCTGGTTGCTGAGGGTAAGAAAACCCTCCACTTTCACAGGACAGTCAGACCAAGGAGCTGATGAGAAGGAAAACACTGTTGACACCTTCTCAGACACAGTTTCCAGTGAGTAAAGTAGAGTGTAAAATTCCCAGAGGGACATGCTGGTGGAGTGTTTCAGAGGCTCTCCTACAGGTTCAGCTTGACTGAAAATGTTTAATATCCAAGAAAAAAAAAATTCAAATTATTTTTTTTTCCTCCTCTTGAAAACATTCAAGGAGTGTGAATCCAAGAGGAATGAGAGAAGCAAATGGAAAATTTCTGGTGGCAGAAGCTGGGTTTTTGCTTTTGGTTCAGCTTTGTGGCGTTTTCCGATCTGCAGGCAACACGATATCCCATGAGCACCACACTTGGTTCATTCCAAAATTTCAGGGAAGATTTCAGAGCTATTTTAACTTTGGAAGATCCTCAGTGGGTAGTGCTCATTGCAGGCTGGTGGAAAGCTTGCAGTCAGAGGGGAGAAATAAAACCTGTGCCTGCATCTATGTGCTCTGTCACCTTGGGCCATCTGCATGGGAGTCCCAAGGGTCTGCAGCTACTTTACCTTGCCCCCAGGATAGGGCACAGATCCTGCATGGATCCCCTGAGCAATATTCCTGGCTAAATATTTGCCATCGGCCATATTCCAACATGATAAAACCCAGCCAGGTCAGCTCTGCTCTGTTCCTGGAGGAGCAGCAGATTTACCTCCAGAGGAATGACCCAGCTGCACAGTGGGGTCTGCCAGGACCAGGCACTGCCTGTGGGGTGGGAATGTCTTGCTGCTATTGCAGGGGAAAACAGCAGCTCAGTCCTACCCTCCAATAACCACATACATGTTTTACAGTCTGTTTTATAGTCTGATAGCAATTAAAGCTGCTAAAAATTGGTCTAAACGGGATACATTTGTGCTCTGGATATTTTGGCAGGAAAGTTTTGTAAGCAACAAATGGAAATTTCATTTGTTTTATGCCTTTCATTTATAGGAAAGGCAATCCCCTTTGGCAAGACAGATTCAAAGTCTTCTGCTTTCTCTGCTCAAATTGAATAGCACCTTGGTGTATAATTTTTGTGTTGAGATCAATGAGGCTGTTAAATAAATGAAGCATTGAAGTGTAGAAGAAAGTAAGGGAAGAGAGAGATGGCATTCAACTTGAAAGACTAAAATTCAAGCTTCCTTGAGCCCCAAGGAAAGGATAAATGCATTAAGTTGTGAAGAAATACGACCTGGAAATAATCTGTCTGATTCATCCTAAAACTTATGACAAAACAAAACTTACTTAGGGGCCAGAAAGGAAATGCAAAGAAATGGCAGTGTAGCAGGAGGGCACAGCTCTCCTGGCATGGCATTTAGTACATACTTGGTGCATCTGCAGGTGTCTCTGTTGGGATGTTTGACACACTGGTTAATTCCTTCTTCCAAAGTAAAAATGAGTAATTCAGTTCTAATTTACTTCAATGCTTTGGAGATGGCTGTTTTTTGGGCCAGTCCCTCAGGAAAAATAAAAGAAAGAGGAAGTAGTTCAGATACACAACAGCAAAAGGAATTAACAGTATTTTGGTTCTCTGTGTGTGTGTGTTTGTGCATATGTGTACATATATATATTTATATATATATTTCACTTTGTCCTGTGGGCATGTAACTCCAACTAGAAATAATAGGGCATAATACATACACTAAAGCCAGAGCAGTAGAAGGAATACCTAGCAGAATTATTCTGCTGGCTGGTTTTGGAAATGTTTGAGCTGTCTCCATGTGGCCAGTGTAACTGTGTTCCTATGGGAACAAGCTCCTTCAAAGCAAGAGGGTTCTATAGCAGGAATGCATAAATCCTGGCTAAAAACTTCATGTTTAGTGCAAAATTAAATATTCTGTAAATATGAAGCATTCTGCAGTAGTCTAATAAATTCACTCATTTTCAAAACAAATTGAAATAGTTCTTTTCTACTCTGCCAATGAGTCCAAGATGCAATCAGTCATATTCAAACCATCATTAGGACTAATTAGGACATCCTAGGTAGCTTGTTCTCACCCTCCATACAACCACAGTGTTACTTCTCAGAGCTGCAGCCTAGTGATGCTATCCCTTTTGAAAAGCACCTTACTGCAGGAGTAATCCCATGGGCTTTAATGGGACTGCTTGATTTAAGCAGTGTTCTGTGGAAGGGAGCACTTTGGAGTTTGGCTTTATGTTAATGTTTGCCTTAAATGCAGATCTCTTCTGAAAAACAAGGTCTTGTGTTGTTATTTAAAGTGTTTTATGTTGTCTTAATGTTGACTTATAGCAGGAACAATGCTTATAGAAGAAAACCCTAGAACTTCAAAGCTCTTTAGAATATTATAAAGATGTTATGGGATGGGTGAGCTCACGGGTTGGGTGCAAAGGGTTACAGTGAATGGGGTGACATCAGACTGGGCAATCACCAAGTGCATGGAGTTTAACAAGGGCAAGTGATGGATTTTACACCTGGAACGGAGCAACCCTGGATTTGTGTACAGACAGGAATTAAACTCTGCAGTTTGGCACTGCAGAAAAGGGACATGAAGGCCTTGGCTGATGGCAAGTTGGATATGAGACAGCCAGGAGGGCCAGCCATGTCCTGGGGTGCATCAGGCACAGCATTGCTAGGATTGTCCTGCTCTGCTCTGCACTGGGACAGCCTCACCTGGAGCCCTGTGTGAGCATCACAACCAAGCTATTAGAGAACATCCAAAGGAGGCTCCATGGGGAAGGACCTAGAGGGGAAGCCATACAAGGAGTGGCTGAGGTCACTTGGCCTGTTCAGCCTGGAGAAGAGGAGGCTGAGGGGAGACCTCACTGCAGTGTGCAGCTTCCTCACAAGGGAAAATGGAGGGGCAAGTACTCATCTCTTCTCTCTGGTGACCAGGACCCAAGGGAGAGGCATGAAGCTGTGTCAGGGGAGATTTGGGTTAGATAGTAGAAAAAAGTTCTTCATCCAGAGGTTGAAACAAGCTCCCCATGGTCACAGCACTCCATCTGACAGAGCTGAGGAAACATTTGGACAATGCTCTCAGACACATGGAGTGATTCTTGGTGTGTCCTGTGCAGGGCCAGGAGTTGTACCTCAATGATCCTCATGGGTCCCAGCCTGGGGTATTCTGTGATTCTATTAGATGCCTTGAAATGAAGGGATTCTGAGAAAGAAAAGCATTCATCTGACCAGTTGGTCAGAGAGCAGAGGGATTTCTGCAGCTACCTGAATACTTATTTGAATTGATATTCTGAGTGTTCATTTCCTAATCTGAAGCTCATCAAAGGTATCTGTGCTGTACTTTTAACTCCAAGCTGCTACAATTGCCAGCAAAGTAGTTTTTATGTCTGAAAGGGATATGAGGGAAACAGAACTTCACCTACAGTTCTTTGTCAGCAGGTAATGAGTGAACAGACTGGAAGTTAGGGGGAAACTGGAACTCAGATTTCAAGGCAAGATTGTAAGCTGGGGGAAATACACAGTTAAATGGAATCAGAAATCCTGTACATCAAGAGTAGATCTGTAAGTGAAACCCCAAGTGTGGTCTCATTATGTTCCATCTGATATTAGGAGTGCAGAAACACCAGTTTTCTAATGGAAAGAAATAAAACAAGGATGTCAGAGCTGTGTCTTCCAGTCAGGGTTTATCAGTGCAGGGTAAGACCCCTCTTAACCACTGCTCAAGTCTTCTCTAGCTCTGTTCTTAGTCCTGGTTCATCTCTATCTTGTAACTGCTGACATAGCCCTGGTTTGCCTCGTTGCTGCTCTTACATCAATACAGCTTCTCTTGCACCCAGCTTGAGGTTCTGATGGGCCAGGGGGAGACATTAACGTGCTACAGGCATGGGGACCATTTGTGAGTGTCATTTCCCCAGTCACCCTTAGGGAAGAGGGTGGTGAGGAGGCCCTAAGAAGAAAATCCTAAAGGTGCCTAAGAAACCTTTACATTTAAGACACCAGTAAAAACATCCAAGGAGGTTTTTGGTCATGATGTGGTAGGACTGACACTTGGTGTTGAGGAACTTGAAGCACATTTCAGAAGCTGTCTTCACTGATTTATGTGGTACTGGTGTTTTCGGCCACCTCAGCAGCTCACAAGTGGCCTTGAGGTGTCACCTCCCTGTACAGTTTCACATGAGTGACTGTGTACTTTGGGAGGTGTAAGCATGTTTGTGAGAAAAAAGGCAAAGAGGAACAGGCTACAGAGAAATGTTGAAAAATAGCAGAACTTCAATTAGTGTTGAAATTCCTCTTTCTAACATCAAGAAATTTCCTGGTTTAAATTTCACACTGCTCTAAATAGGAATGTCAACTTCTCCCTATCTTTGTTCTTAAGAATAAACTGACACCTAATCAGCATTTCAGTGGACCAAATGCAGTATTTGATACTATATCATGAATCATACTCTGTCCTTTGAAAAAAACAATTTGTAGTTTCTGTCTTCATAGCAATCCTTACAGCTCACAGGAGAGCCACACAGTGAAAACCTGGGTGTGTCCATCCTCTCTAGGCTCGATAAGACCTGAATTTGTTTGAACAGCCATTTGCTGGTCTTGAGCCTTTAGTATTTGCTTACAAATAGAACAGGATAGGTGAGGGATATGTTGTTTTTATTTCTCAGTATGAGGCATACCTGGATTGCAGAGAGAAGCAGGAGGATGATGGCCCATAAAGGTAAGAGGAAGACAAATGCACAGAGGGTAATTGGTCCCAGAACTTCAAATGCTCAAATTCAGCTTGTGGTTGTTTCTGAAGTGGACATTTCTAAAGGGTATCAAGCCAAGTAATTTTGGGCCAAATCTGTGACTATTTAAGGAAATACATTACAGAGCATTAAGTGACTCCCATGAAACAGCATTTTTATTGTGCCTGAATCTGTGCAGTTTTGCCCCAATGTAGAGTCAGAGAACCAGTGAGACAGGGCACTGTGGTGCTCAGTGCCAAACAGAGTGAGAGCCAAAGCTCTGAGAGTAACAAATCACATTCACTAACAATCTTTGTTTTCCCTCTCCGCTTTGAATATTCCCTTACAAGTGTTACAAAATATAAATTCAATAACCTTGTGTGGGTGAAACCTAGAAAGAACAAATCCCCGTGTGAAACCTGCCAGCCCATTTGCAGGACAAATGCTGTTTTTACCAGGGTGCCCCGCTTTGAATAGGGAGTTTCTGCAGACAGCACCAGCGTGGGTCATCAGCATTTCCCTGAGGGTGTTTTTAGAGGGCAGGAGGTGCGCAGGTGAGGAAAAAATGGTTTGCAAGACAAACGGGACGTGGTCCCTGACTTGAGCATTGCTCTCCGCTCAGAAGTTCCCCTGCCCTCTTGCAGCATCTCCTCTGGCAGCAGAGTGGCACTGCCTGCACAGCAGATGGTTTCAGCAGGCTGTTTGAAGTCCGTCAGAGTGATCCCTAACACAGTGTGACCAACTTATGGCTTTTTTCTTGTGTGTTAGCTGCATGAGGAAGAAAGCACAGCCATCAGGACGTGGTTTGTTCTGTCCTGGAGCAGGGGAGCTTCATCAGGACTGTCTGCCAGAGGAACATCATTTCTGCCCTCTCATTCTTCCCGACCAAGGCTGATGGAAGTGTTTTTCCAGTGAATTTCCAGCTAGGATATTAAAATAAACTTCTCCCTGAAAGCTTCTGCCTTGAAGCAGTCACCCTGTATTTGCCCTTGTTCTACAACTCTCTGTGATATTCACTGGGGCTCTCGCTCCATGGCTATTCCCTGTGCAGCTGAAATTTGCCCCTAGGCCATCCTAGAGAGCGTTAATATCTCACTTCAGTCACACTATGACAGTGAAGGACTTCGAGGCATTCTGCCTCTGTGACAGTCTTCTGAATGCCACCCATCAAGTATATCATAACCCAAACTGGATGTTCTGCTGTGCCTCACAAATATTTTGTAATTAAGTCACTAGGTAAGAGGGTTGGGTTTTGTCTTTGTTTTGCTTTGTTTGTGTTTTAATCATCATTATTTGCACCCAAATTCTAAAGTCCACAGTTAGGGCACCTACGGTCAAATTTCCTTTAACTCTTGCTGAGGGGAGAAAATTAAGCCATGGCCTTATGTTCTGAATATAAGAAAACAATCTGTTGTGACAGAAACTCACAGGGGGATTAAAAAAATATGATGATTCAAGGCAACAACATCCTCAACCTGAGATCATAATTTTCACAAAGGCAGGGGGTAACAGCTGCTTGTTCATCAGAGGGATTATATCTTCCTGCTGTTACTGCTGTGACCCTAAATAAAACCTCAAATGCCAGCACAGCAGCATGGCTGGAGAACACAGTGATGGCAGGAATAAGTCACTCCCTTCTGCTTTGGGGAGGTTTCTGTGAACAGTGTTGACTTGTTGGAGCCTTAACTGAATTATTTTTCCTGTTAGTTCCAGAACTTGGAGATTCAAATAATCTCCCTCCTATCCCTCCCAACAGATCCCTTTCTAAAATCGTAAGTGAGGTGTTCCTGCCCCGCTGAAAATATATTTGAAAGGCATATACAAATGCAGTGTTTAATTCCAAGATTCTCCTGTATTTTGATTAGAAACCTCCTGGATTCTAAAGCTTAGGTTGTGCTACATAAAAAAAACCATATGTTCATCCAAGAGTACAACATGAATGAATGTGAGCATTAAATTCTGCTGACCATTCACTTGAAATTTTTTCTGCCGCATGTGATTCCAGGACAAATATTGATTGAATAACCTCTGTGTGTGTGGGTGAAGTGTGGTCTAACACCCAGAGCGACCTTTCTCTTCCATGTCTAATCACCAGTAATAGCTGTAAGCTTCCTTTTGTGTCAAAAATCTTGTTTCATAACCCAGCTCCCCTGCTCTTTGGAACCTGAGTTTCTCCATTTGTTTGTTTAGCCATTTGAGGTCTGCCAGGATATTTCTTTGTTTGATTTGCTTGTTAGCTTTGTTGCTGGCTGAAATGGCCCTGGGATGGTTTGTTCAAGGCTTTTGCTTTCTTTTCTGGGAGAGCTGGTGGAGGGTTTTGTTCTCCTCAAGTCAGGCAGCGTCGCTGCACGTGAGGTTTGCCTTGCTGCCCGCTGCACACCCACCCGGGCAGGTGGCACCGTGTCCGTGCACACGCTCCCTGGCCTCTGAGGGGGTGATCCAATGGCTCTTCCTTTTTTATTTATAAAAGCACTGGCTGATGTTTTGACATGCTGATATTTTGGGCCACAGCCTGTCTCTTTCCCTGTCTTTCCTCACAGAGGGGCTGAGTCCCGGGGGCAGATGGAGAGACAAGTGAGCTCAGGGCTGGTTACTGGGACTGGCTTAGCCAAAGCTGGGGAAATATAGGGTGCAGCAGAACAAAGGAGTCTGAGTGAGATATCTACTTGTCCTCTCTCTCTTCCCCTCTCTCTCTGTCTCTCTCTCTTAGAGATGCTCCTTCTTACAGTGAAGGGAGACAAGCACAATGATTGTCCTTATAGTCACTTTCCACATTCACAGAGTGCAGTGTATAAGGTTTTTACAGAACACCTATCTCCCCTGAAGCCTTCTCATGGGACACCTGGGGAAGATCTGTGGCGCTCACTCGTGCTTATCCACCCAGACAGCCTCCTTGTCTTCAAGGCACGAGCTATGGTGGCAACCAGAGCCTGGATTTAGTTCTCTTCCATTTGTGCCATCATCACCACATCATCAAACTACAATAGTTCAGACCTCCAGGTGCCACCAGGGATGAGTGCATTTGTGTGCACACGTTGCTCCCTTCCAGCCTAATAAACAGTATTTTAACTAAAAATACTTATATTGGTCTCTCCCAAGGTTGTGATTCTTACTTCTCTACATAAATATATATAAATAAGCATGCACTAAATATATATTGATAAATTTATACATCTATATATATGCACACACACATATATATATTCCTTCCCTCCCTTTTCCTTCTTTTCTCACAGTCTGAGCAGTCCCAGTGAGAGGACAGTAACTTTCCATCACAAATGCTTTTCCTGTGACTGTTCTTGTTTTCTAAGCCTGGCACATGAAAATAGACATAATATTTTCATTTTGCTTGTCTGTAAATAAATAGAAATTTGACTTCCAGAATGTGTTCTTAGAGCAAATCAACTTGTTCTAAGATAACTCCCTTTCTAAATAATACTCACCATTTGTGTGCAGATAATGCTCTAATTTAAAAGTACTGTGATGATGAACTGAAATATCTGCTACACCGGTTAATTACAACAGTTTCAGTTTTGGTTGGTGTTTTCTCCATTAGTTATTCATACTGCAAACAAATATGCTAACAGCTTTTTGTTATATTCTCTTAGAGACATGATTAAAACCAAATTTTAGCCTTCACAGATCCAAGCCATGCACTTGCCAAAACGAGATGAAGGGCTGCAGGAAACCCTCTTCCTCCCCTGCCTGTCCTAATCCAGATGGTAAAGTCTGGTGGGCAGATTTCAGCTGCCAGCAGGGCTTCTCTGGGGACTGCATCCTCTTCCTCCTCAGAAAAACGGCAGGAGGTTGCTTTTCCCTGAGGATTTTTCAAGGAAGCAGTCTATGCTTTTAACATTAGCTCAGCTGGTGGAAAGCAGCAGTGCCCCAAGCTGGCACTATTGTTGTCAGGGAAAAAAGTACCTCTCTATGACTGAATGTTGCACCTCCTGAGACCTCTGGGTGGGTCACAAGTCACTGTGATACTGTCAGCTTCTGCTGGCGGGCGTGCTTCCTCTCCTTGGCTTCGAGTTGTTGCTCATCCCTTCTGCTTGAGAGACCTAAAGCAAGACCTAGGAGGGACTTCTCATCATCCTGACACAGGATTTTTTTCTGCTGTGAGCAAGCATTACCGAGTTCTTCAGGCCCACAGCACAGAGGCAATCTCAACACAATCTGAAAGGAAAATATGGAAATATTTAATGTGCAGCACAGAGATCCTGCTATTGAAGCACCCCTTCAGCTCACTCCAAGCTGTGCAAACATTTGGCAGGATGGCAGGATGCTGATGAACCTTGGTGTTGGGGCTTATGAGATGGCAGAGTCCCTTGGAGACATTTTGTTCTCTTCCACTGAGATATCTTCTTATTTCAAGCAGTGAAAATGTGGAAACAAGCCTCCCTTCTCCATGGAGGGAGAGAGCAAGCTGTATATTCAGATGATGGTCCAATGAATAACCTCTGGTACAAGAAATCTCTGAACTTCAAGAAGCTGGGATGTTTTGCTGCAGGAAAAACAGCTTGCTACACTTTACCTGTGTTCTTTTTCTAGTCTCTTTCTTCAAGTCACAGCAGTGGTTTAGTAGAACTGCTCTTCCTGCTGCCACCTTTAAGCGTATGGACTAAACCTTGAAGCTGCTTTCCATTCCTAAAATTTCAACCCAGGTGAAAGGGGAGCTGTGTCAGAGTTTCTCTCTGAGTGCGGAAGACTGTCCCTGCAGCATGCATGGATGCTCAGTGTGCTGGTGTGGAACAGACCATGTCAGACCATTTTGCATTTGGGTCACTGTATTGACTGCTTCCTTTGACCTGGGTGATTCATTGTCCATCTCCCTGACACATATTTTAGAATTCCCTGCTCTGGAAGTATTTGCCTGCTGAGGGAGCACACTGAATGTTAGATGGAGGCAAGAGAGATCCTTGTTCCTTTTCCTGTGGCAGGCACAGTCAAAGGCTGTGGTGTGTTGACCCTGGCGGGATGCCAGATGCTCATCAAAGCGGCTCTAACACCCCCCTCCTCAACTGGATAGGGGAGATAAAATGTAACAAAATATATAGAAAAGCTCACGGGTCAAAATAAGGACAGAGAGATCGACTCTATCACCAACTGCTATCACAAATAGACAAAATAGACTTGACTCTGGGAAATTAATTTATTACCAATCAAGTGAAAGTAGGGTAATGAGAAATAAAATCCAAGTCTTAGGGCATCCTCCTCCCATCCCTCCCTTCTTCCTGGGCTTAACTTCATTCCCAGCATATCTCCCACTTTCCCCAAGTGACACAGGAGGATGGAGGAGGGGGTTTGTGGTGAGTCCATCACACGTTGTCTGTGCTGCTGCTTCCTCCTATGATGGTCTCCTTGGAAGCTATGGGTGTCCACCTGCTGCTGTGCAGCACCTTCCTCTCCTCCCTCCCCTGTCTCTTGTGACTCCCTGACCCCATGTTCATGGCTGCTCTGCTGTCTCAAGGAACTAAACTAAGTAAAGGAAATGCTTATCTAAACATGGGAAGAGATGTGAGACCATTGGTCTTTCTCCTTCCCAGTCTCAGGGAAGAACATCAGGCAAGGTAGAAATTAGAGAGGAGATTGGGGATACAGTCACAAGCCTGGGAGATGGGTGTCTTGTAAAAAAGGGGAACCAGTCTGAGGTGTGCAAAGTGCTGCAGAATGGGACAAAAGACTTGCAAGGAGAATCACATGGTGGTATTGGGCCCTGGCAGTGTTGTTCTGGGTTCCATGTTGCTCCATGCAGCTGGTGCATTATCCACAGTTTCAGTGTTATGACTTCTAAATTCATATGCTCCTCCAAGTTTTAATCTTTTTCTTATTGTGAAGCTGTTGGGTGGAATGAAATCCTAACTCACACCCACCTAGGAGCTGAACATGTCAGTGAGGGCTGAAAAGTGGTGTCTGCTGAGGGACTATCATGCTGAGATGTACTCCACACTCGTGCTGGAGGCAGAGTATGTTCCTGCTTTGTTGTAGCATGGTCACACCTGCATGTGGCAGGTGGATGTCAGCACAGTGTGATGCAGATGGGGACAGATGCCTGTCCCCATCCTGCAGGCAGGACTCTGAGTGAGTTTTCTGCCTATCAAAGCACCTGCAGAGGCACAGCTCCAACAGAAGCAAACAGGAGATGACAACACAAAGGAAAAGATGAGGCCAAATGTATACCCAACTTGCAAACACCATCAGCAAACCCAAGCTTGCCCCCAGGACACCTCCAAAACAGCCCTATGGAACTGACATTGCTGCCTTTTTGTTGTTGGTGGTTTTGGGGGGTTTTTTGTATGTGGGGTTTTTTTTTGTGTGTGTCGGGGGGGGGGGTTTGGTTGGTTGGTTGGTTTGGTTTGGGGTTTTTTGTTTGTTTGCTATTGCCTCTCTAATG
>VWZN01003417.1:359013-373424 GCA_013396955.1 Regulus satrapa | reverse complement strand
GTTTGGGGTTTTTTGTTTGTTGTCTATTGCCTCTCTAATGAAAAACATAATAAATCAGGAATTAATGCTTCTTTTCATTTTTTAAAATTTTTTTTTTTTAAACCTAGGGCTGCAACTGAAGCCTCCACCGCAGTGCCATATCACAGCCCCAGCATTGTGTGCATCTCCTTTGACAGGATTTTCCTGTATCAATGCATAGCTTAAAAAAGGTTACTTTTTTAAGGGAAAGAGAGAATGTAGACCAACTACTCACATTTAGCAATGCTTGCAGAGAGAAACTGTCTCACTTGGGACCAAAAGGCAGACAAGGAGATAAGGCTGACCTGCTTCCACTGTGTCATTTGTTATCCTGGTGGGAGGACATGAGGCCTCACCTGTACAATTTCCTGTCTCTGCTCAGTTGGGCAGTGGGTCAGATGTTCCAAGAAACGTCACAGCCAACCCAGCCTGTCATCCCAGCAGGTACTGAGGTGACATTTCTGCTTGATACCACAGTGCAGGAGTCTGAAATGGAATTTTAAACTGTCTCAGGGATTTTAAAGGGTTTGAAAGCTTTCCATCACTCTGCCTTCAGAAGAAGGGTTTTATTGTGCTTAATCATGGCTTTGATGCTTGGAGCAAACAGATGCGTGTTTAGAATCAGGTCAGAATTCCTAGACTCATAGGAGACACTCTCTGCTTTATTTTGCACTGTTCAGTACCCAAAGCTAACCATGCAAACTGTCCCTGAGAAAAGTCTGAGCTGTTCCCCCACCCAGGGCACTTCTTGTTCATGCTGAGAGCTCTCTCCAAGTGAAAGCAGTCAGAAACCATCTGTGCTTGGGCTGGAGAAACTTATGTAAATATTGCTGCTTTGGGGCTGATATTTAGAAGGTGTTGGGCTAAATGATTCATTAGTGTGCTCAGTGCTGACGCTGAGAGGGTTCTTCTCAGTTGGCTTTTATCACTGACACCTCCTTATGGGGTCTCACTTACTGGAAAATTCCTGGTAACTGGATAGTGGGAGGGACCTGCAGCCCCAGGTCAGGTATCTTATGATCTTGTGCTGGAAGCTGTGCAATCCCTTGCAGCATGAGAGAATGAAACCCACAGGCACGGCCATCCCAGAGGCATGGCTTTGTATTAGTTCAATTTGATGGGAGAAGCTGCTACCTGAACATTAATGGCAGCTAAAAGTTTCTCCCTCCATAGTTAGTTATTCTAATTTTTTCATGGAGGCAGTGCAGCAGTCAGAAATTACTTTTCCCTTACAGGTCCTTGAGCAGCTGCCAGCAGAGACTGGGTGGACCCCATGTGTCTGTAAGCCTGCCCTGTATAAGAAAGAATCCTTCATTTAGAAACCCCAATAGTCTAAAATTCAATAAATATCAGACTTTAGGCCACTTATTCATTCCCACTGTATTCAGTAGAGTAGAGACCTGGACATGTGGGATTTGGCCTTGACGTGGTGTAAGTGCTGCTCAGCCAGAACAAAAACATCCCTGTGTTTTCAATACTCTTCTCGACACAAATCCAAAACACAGCCCTGCACCAGCTACACTGAAAAAACCAACTGTATCCCAGTCAAAACCAGCACACCTAGAAAACACAGAACTTGCACAAACAGCACAAAAGTTTTAGTCCTGTCCCCCTCTGTGTCTGATACACACGAAGGCCTGTGTGTTGGAATTACATGCAGACACACCATGTGGGCAGGAACTGTCCTCATATATCCAATCTATCCAGTACCTACTGGCACCTGGGCAGCACACGAGCCCCCAGAGGGCTCCAGCCCCACTCACTTGCAGGGACAAAAACACACACCCACACACACACCCACCCACACACACACACACACACACACACATATGCAGACAGGTTTCACAGTGAACCCCAGACCTCACACTCTCCCCTGTGCTTGGCCTGGATCAGTAGCCAACTCCTCCAGTTGTCTGGAAGGTAGGGATGGAGAAATATCTGCCCACCCACACACACACATTGATATCTGTCTCCCAAGCCACCGATTCTGTTTGCCTGCCAGCAACAGTAGGGAGCCTCTACCCAGGGATGCAGCTGGACACAGTTGAATGGTCTCTTATATCCCTTAACTCTTGCCTACTCATTACTCTCCAAACCACCACGATCCCTCCCTTTCCCCACTTCTGACGCCTCCCCATAACATTCCCTAAGTTTGCTGCATCCCAAAACATTGTTCCCCTGCCCCCATAATGAGCCACACCCCTCAGGTGAGCCTCTCTTGTTGTCTGACCCCGATGGATGTCACCCTTGGCCCACAGGGCTAAGGGTTCCTAAGGGTTCCCTGGGACAGTCCTGCAAAGGGCAGGGAGGGCTCATGTCCCCAGTGAGGTTGTCAGGGTCTCCTGCCCTTTTGTCACATAACAGCACTACATCTGGCATGTGAAAGCCTTTTTGACCTCTCAGGTTACTTTGAAAGTAAAAGCAGAAACGTATACAATCTTTGAATTTTAGGGGCTGCAGCTTTGTTGATACAACAACCCTGGGCTTGGTGACCCTCAGAGGCAATGCAGCAATGAAAATAGGAAAGGGGAATGGTCTGAAAACATGAACAAAATACCTAATTGCACACACATAAGTATTAAAAGAGGAAGATCTCAGAAGTGCTGGCAGTAGGCCAGGAAAACATTGGAATTTCACATGTTGAAAATTCATCAAAGCTCCTTGATATAAAGTTACATGCAGGCCACTTCTGAGCAATAAATGAGTCTATATTATCCCAAAGCCTTAAAAAATTGAATAGTCTAGTGAGTGGGAGCTTGGAAATCCTCCCTGAAAAATTCTTCCCTTCAGCTTCAGCCATGGCCATGTAATAGCAAGTCTTTTATGTTTTTGAAATTTTTTAGTTTTCAAAAAAAAATGAGAGATGTGCAGAGCTGCAGATATTCTGCTTGAGGACTGCAGAGGCAGGAGCCACACACATAATCACATAATTTTATTTTTCTACACTCTGTCCTTGAAATTTTTCCACTTGCATGATTTATTCTTGGCTAGTATGTAATGCCTATCTATACAAAAGATGCAGTTCCCTTTGTCTGAGTGCTACAAACACAGCAAAAGTGGCAATAGGATTTAAAATACAATAATAAAAATACAGTAAGCCAATTTGAAGAATTTGATTCAACAGCCACCAGTTGCATGATGGCACAAGGAAAGCTACCAGGGTAGGTTAATACAGATGGATGAGTTTTGAAAGTGGCAGTAGAGTAGGCCAGGATCTGATCAAAATGGTCTTGGAGCATCCTAAAGTTAATGTGCTTCTTTGAGATAAATGGAATATTTTCACACAAAACTCCCTCCACATGAATTGCCCTCTGCCAGTGCCCCTGCCTATATCTGAGCTTTCTGCAGTGGGATGTGAATTGCAGCACCTTGCTTTCTGATTGCTGAACTCCATCATGTCCGAGAGCATCTTGAGTCTCTGCCCTTTGAAATAAGATCCCCTTTCCAAAACACTTCAAGTTAGTCTGAGCTGAAAGCCTGAATCCAGAATTTTGGGAGAGATGGGGAATTGTGAGGGAAAAGATTTCACCACCAGGAATGCAGGCCCTTGATGGCCCTTGGCGGGCAAGCATCAGTTTTGTTCCTGGAAATGGATATACATCTAGAATTTGGAAGAGTTGAGCAAAATAAAGCAGGGTGCTGCCTCTAGATAGCAAATTAGAGTGGCAGAAATAAATGTTTGGTTTTGGGAGTCCCCTGTGAGTCTCATAACTGCATATTGAAGGCAGTTCCCTCTAGAATGACTCAGTGTGTGCTACTGCTCATGGGTGCCTTTGATGGGTGTAAAAGGCAGGCAGTTTGGGTTTTGGACAAATGGGTGAGAGCCCCTAGAATAGGTCCTGTTAAGCCTACAGACCCATTTGGAATAATAATTTGTAGCTTTTTTGGGTAACAAATGCCTTAAATCTTATTGTTCCTATTCTCATGTCCTTCCCAGGTCAGTCCTAGGATAAGCAGATCCTGCAGAAGTTTTCATCTGAGAAAGCCCATGAGAGCTACTTTTGTATATACTGAATTGGAAATAGTTGACATTGCAAAGGGAAATATATTTTAATAGCAATTGTTTCAGTGCCAGTTCACATTTGCTTTAACATAAATGCCTTTTTATAAATGAACCCATTTCTATGAGAAGATCATACATGCTGTGTAACTTCAAAGAGCTGGCACAGCCTGAAGACCACCAGTCTCCACAGCACATACCTGTCTTTTAAAAGAAATATCGACCACATTTAATGACTTGTGAAATAACTCATCTATTTCCATATATCTTTCCACAATACTATATCAGAACAAGATGGCCATTTAATGTCTTGACAAAAATTTTCACAAAAGCCTCCTTTGCCTATCCCTTAGGGTGAAGAAGAGCCTTAACAATATCTTGGTGAGTGGCATTCTGGAGGAGCTTTACCAGTAAGTGCCACTAATCACAGACCTCCCTGGCTCAGTGCTCTCTGTTAACCACAGAAGAAGATGGAGCAGATGAGACATAAATGCAATTCCTTTCTCGGGAATGTGTAATACTTTTCCAGAATTGCTCAGAAAATATTCTCTGTCAATAGTCAGAGGCTGAAGAATAAAAAAAGGCTTTCTGACACTCCTTCTAAACAGTTAACTCTTCCAACACAATTTGAGAAGAAGAGAATCATATTTCCAGTGATTTTATGTGCTTCTCTATTACCAACCAAAAAAGAAGTAGAGGGAAATATGGCTTAAAAAAAAAATCCTTCACAACTTTTAACATTTTTTTTTCCTTGCTTAAGTGTCAGATTATTAGGATTAAGCTTCAAAAGTCCCATTGGTTTCTCTGAATGGCTTGCCAAGCATTTAATGGTCTATTAGCAATTAATAGAGTGTGCTTGGCAGGCTAGCAAGTTGGAAAGCATTCATTTCATATCCAGCAAGCAAAACACTTTAGAAACACATATAAAGAGCACAGTGATTTCAGAGAGGGTTGTCATGATGAGTTTGAGTTTCTTGCTGGCTTCTATTAATTTGACAGTAATGATATAAGTTCAACTGCTAGGGTAGAGTGAAATACTTCAAGAAGGCTAATATTTCAAACCAAATTATTTTAGATTTCACTCAATGGAAAATTTTGCCATTTTGTTCTAAAGTGGACAACTACTACAATTTGAGATACAGGATATTTCCATGGAATAGAAATAAAAAATTAGATTTTCTGACTTGCTGTTATTAGCATCTTGGTTCTAAATATATTCATCTTTACATTTGTGTGGGAGAGTACCTGTATTTTTGAAAACTGGCTTAAGTAAAAGAAAATCGGAATTAAAATAATTGCTTCTTCTAAGACATCTGTTCAACATTAAAAGAGTATCAACTCATTATCTGATACACATTATCCAAGATAATGTTAGCGTTTTTTTCATTTTATGCTTCTTTTCAATTGCAGCTTAAATTCCCAAGCTTTCTGAAATGGTGAGTCATTAGGAATGTAATTTCAAAGACTGTATTTAATCTCTTTATCTTTTCCCACAACTGATTTACCCAAGGGCACAAGTAAAGCACACAAAACATATTCCTAAAGGCCCCTAAATTGCTATTCCTTTCTTATCTAGCTTTATTTTATTCCCACTTTATTTAAAACTGTTGTAAAAAGACTCATAGAGTTGGTAATTTTGACTGTGAGGGAATTGAGCGTTCCACATCACCATATGGAGCTGAGCTGCTGACTAGATCTGAATTTTGTCTCCTCTGCTTCTTGTTTCACATGTGTCTGATCCACAGCACTGTCCCCTGTCTACTCCTACTGGCTCTGGAATATAGGCATATATAGGTTTAGTCCTTTATATCATTACATTTTTTTTCTTAAAGCATTCTCCACATGAAATTGTTGTCCTAAGTAGAAACCATGCTAAGTAAGGTATTAAGTAACTGAAAATAAATTAATTCAAAACAGTTATTAAAGTTTGACTATCAAAAAATGCGAAAAAACAGAAAAACACTAAAAATCCAACAAACAAACAAACCCAAGCCAAAAATCTAACTGATCTCTACTTTGAATTTTAAAGTCTGGGCAGACCACTCAGAAATAAGAAAGGGGGGGAAAGGGAGATCTTCTGTATTTCCAAATTGTTGTTATTATTATATTTATTCTGGTACATTATTCTGAAATATATTAAGGTGCATCATCACATGTGCATAATATCTTTGTAGAAGAAATTTTGTGGAATAGAGGTGGATGTGAAACTCTTCCTGCAATTGTTTCTGGGGAATTTTTCTTCACTTTTCTTGTCTGAATACATCATGTATGCCAGCACTTAGTACTGAAAACTTTGTTGGTGCATTGATAAGTTTCAAGTGTAGTCACTCTTGTAAATGTATGTTCCAAATGTTACCATCCTGATTTGGTAACATGTCCTTGTTTGGGGATGCATTCCCAGTAAATACACGTTCTTAGCTTAAATCAGCTTTCCCATCTGTAACAAAAAAACCCCCTTTCTCCCATGTTGACCTTATGCTCCAACTAATGAGATGCTAAACAGGAACTTTGGCTGTAAGTCAGACTGATAAACCGTGTTCATGGCTGCAGCTGGAATGTAGACAAAAGCCACCCAAGGACATGCGGTCTTCAAATGTCCTTCTCAAAGTTCCTGCCGGGCAGGGTCATCTCCCACCATTGCTGAGTGTGGGAGGCAAGACCTCGCTGCCCTTGTCTGGAGGCTCTCTTCACAATGAATGTGGTGAGAGTAACTGGAGTAACTTCTCCCAGATCCCAGGAAGTCCATGTGGCTCTGCTGTGATGATGCTTGCACCTCAGGCACTGTGCCCAGGATGCCAAGTGTCTAGCCACGTATGTATCCAAAAAGTATTCTAAAGAGGAGAAGTAGCTCTTAAAAGAGTGGGGTGAGACAGAAGACAATTACAATTTAGAAAAAAAAAAATCTCATATTGATCACTGAGGGGCGATTTATGTGTATTTAGAGGAAGCAGTGTTTTGAACTTCACGATCAAAATGAATTGTGTGTTTTTATAGCACATCCTTGTCCTAAGATGCAACAACCCAACCTGTGCTGTCACTTTGTAACCAGTAAAATAATTCAGAGGACAACACTGTTTTAATTACCTACAGCATCTAACTTTTTTGATATGATGACATATAGGAATACAGATTGCAATGCACAGACTAACGAAGCAAGATGAATTCTGAGGAAAACACTGTATTTTGGGTTTTATTGAAAGAAACTAAGCCTGAAGTATGTATGGTCCATCTTCCAATGAGACAAACCTTGGGCTTATTTCTGCAGTATCTTGCTGCCCTTCCTTCATAGTTAGGTGTGCATACATGTACACAGAGAACACTCCTGGAAACTTTATGCTCTGTGCAGGAACTCAACAGACTACACTGAGACCAAACACTCTTTCTATGCTAAGAGAAACACAGGACAAAGGAATTCTCAGTTTCTTCCTCCAAATGCTCCCCAACTGATTTATTTGAACAGAGCAAACCCCTTCATTTGAGGATCAAGGCTGATATTTATTATTTCTAAAAACAAGAGTCCACTGATACCCCATGATGTACCACCACCAAGAACCTCATCACTTTCTTCTGCTATCTCCTCTGTTCTTCCCTGGCCTATGATTTTTCTGCTCTTGTATTATTTTTCTTTCTTTCTATTGACAGGACTTTCTAATTATCAGCCAACAGACATAGTTTCCCTTCTGCTTCATTAGAGACAAGGCATTCATCCTCTCTGCATGAGAAAGGCAAAGTTCAAAAGCACAACCAATTAAAAGGAACTAGCAACCAAGTAGGCTTCATAGGCAGCTCAGGAAACTTAGCCTGCCTGTGGACATTTCACCAACAATCTGACTTCTGTGTTCCAAGCAGTCTAAAAACCCTTTTCTTAATTTTTTTTTTTTTTTTTAATCACAGGTTTCTTTCTCAGGCTGAGATTGTTTTCAGAGCAGACAGATAACACTTTGGAAGTGCTAAAGCCATGACTTTTCCATCTTTATGTTTTTGGGAATGACACTAAGCTACCAACTTGAAGTTGTAGAATTGTTTGATCCACAACTGAAGAGCAGGAGGGAAGACATGCAGCCAAATCAACGTGATTGATAAAGCAAGCTTTGACTTTATTCAGAGAAAATAACTCTTTTATACTCTTCCCAGTAAACATGCATACTTGCCACAATATGATTGGCGTGTTCAAACAGAGTACATTTGCATACTCCTTCTTGCTGTGGACTGAGATCTAGGGTTCTTCTTCACTCCTCACTAACTGAACTTCTTGTTTATAAAACAAGATTGTCAAGGGCACAGTGCCCTTGCTTTTCTTCTCAGCTGGTACGACTTGCAAGTTCTATCAAGGCCTGCTTAGGCCTACTTCATCTAATCACGCTAACAAGAGGATTGCTCGTACATTTTCCCAGGGATTCGTGCCTGATCCTGCTGCATTCTGCAACACACAACAGTGTCTGAATGTCACAGGCTGGAAATATATGCTAAGAATCACTAGGAATGTGCTGTACTCCAGCAAGCCATGAGCTCAGCTGGAACCCAAGAGGTTTACCTTGTTCTGAGTTCAGAAAAACTGACTTTTTGAGAGAGGCCCATTCCAGTTTTCAACCCATTTCAGGGAGAGTTTTGTTTTTGATGTTGTCAAATGGATGACTTTGTAGATATTACTCTTTCTTTGGGGATATTTAGTACATGAATGTCAAATCTTCAAGCTCTTCCAGTCATGACTAAGATTGTTTCAGTATTTATTTACATAACTGCAAGATGCACAAATCCTAGCATCAATTACTAAGTTTTCCCTTATCCTATAAAATGAGAAGAGGCAGCATAAATCCTAATGCCAGACAAGGACAGGAAACTGGAAGACAGCCATGGCTCTCCTGGTAGTTCTGCCAGGTGATGGATGCATGGCCTAATTTGCACTGCTATTCAGAGATTCCCATTTGGATGCTCATACTTCAATACACCTGAAGAAGTTTCTCCCACTCTCTCAACTTCTGAGTAATGCCTTTGGGTAAGAAGCCATTGAATATTTGGCTCACAAACTAATTTTAGTCCTGATCTCCTCCAAAGACAAAAACCTACTTGAGCTTGGTTTTTATCCTTTTTTTTTTTTTTTTTCCCCCCACTGCCAACAGACATAGAAGACCCCACAAATCTCAAAGAACACAGCTTGGTTTTTATCCAATTTTTTTTTCCCCACTGCCAACAGAGGTGGAAGACCCCACATCTCAAAGAACACACTCCTCTTGACAGCACAGCTGACTGCAACTACAATGTGCTGACATGCCATAAAGTGGACAAAGATAGTCAATATGTATAAATGCAATAATATTTAAAGTGATTTAGCAGACTTTCCTTGCTGGCTCTGATTAGCTTCTTTTTTCTTCCATTCCTCCTAGGCAAAAGATACATATTATTCCAATAGTGTGCTAAAAATGCAGGTAAGTTATAATTAGAAACTTCTGCAAACTGAAATATGTAACTACATTTTTAAATTTATACACTTTGATTATCTTTTTGGTAGACAAAGTTTGCTTAGACTTCTGTATTTCTTTATCCTTATTTTTGGAGGAGAAATCAGTCTGTTTCTATTCTCGTTTATTGAGTTTTACAATTATTCTTTTGTTTTTCAAGATGAAGCAAAATAGTTTTTCTAGCATTAGAAGAGATAGACAAGAGATCTACAATTTAAAAATCAATTTAAACCTCATAAAATTGGTCAATTATCAAAGGGTAAGAAAGAGTAATTCTTACAGTTTGAAGCTCAAAAGCAGTTCCTTACTGTCCTCTAGTGGAGCAGTAATATCCTCATAGACACTATCTGCTCCTTTCTTCTTGTAACTAAACCTGCTGCCCTTGGAGAGCAATCCTTGCTATTTCCACACTTCATGACTTCATCAGCATCTATCATATCCCTTTTTGTGTGTGAAGGGGTTCTGCTCTGCAGTTTCCCCCCCTCTTCTATATATCCCAGTTCCACTTGCCCTGTGAGTAATTTAATGAACTTCTACCTCCACCCTTTCTCAGAACACAAATCGGCTGAATAAAACGGTACTTAGCACAATCCCACTGTAATGTCTTATGTACCCTTAAACAGGCATCCTCTAGAAGATGGTGCACGGTGGCAAGTTGGTTCTACTGTGAGCTGTCAGATAAATCTTACTTTGACACCTTCAGAGTAGCTAAAAGGCCATCAGAAGAACAGCTGTAAGAAATGCCATCTTTTCACATTGTTTTTATAAAGATCTGAAGATTATACTCCTATCAATTAGCCCAGTTCCCATGACTCCATAAAGCTCACCAGGCTGCAGCCCCGCTGATCTCCTTGGAGTCTTTTTTCAAAGCCTCGAGGCGGAATTGTTGCTTTCTTCTCCTTGACCACCACAGCTGGTTTGAGTGGCATGTTCCATGACTACATAGCACGTTGTAGCAGTTTCTTCTGTCACCTTCCAAACCACGGGAGCAGGCTCCAATCCTGCCCACTTGCCAGCACCGTCCTTGACCTTTTCTGCCATTTCAGTTCCCAACAGTTCTGCCCACCTACCCTGCAAAGAAAGGGTCCCAGGCACTTCCATAATGAACACTGCTGTAAAAATCCCATCTTTTCTTGGCATCTTACCTTTAAATAGTCCTATTATGGTCTGATCTTTTACTTTAGCTTTCACTTTTACTGATAAAGTTTGTTCTGATAGTTCTTAAAAGAGGATTTATAGCAATTTCTTTCAGAAACTTTCTCAAGCAGCCTACTTCATAGCAAAATTTACATATGATAAGTTGCAATGTGCTTCCACTTTTCTTTCAGTGGAAGTAGCTTCTACTGTAAAAGTAGTTAAAAGCAGTCTCCTGCCCTACTCATCTTGATAAAAACTTCTTTTTCAATGGATAAATATTTATTCAGAGCATGTAAGAGTGGTCCTGAAACAATTTTCAAGATACTTGCAAGAATTGTCCTTTTTGGCAGCACCGGGTAATTTTTTTTCAATTAAAAAAAAAAAAAAATCAGGAAACCAGACTTACCTTGGCATGGCTTCTTTAACATCCTGCTCCAAGAAATGATTTTACAGTACTGTAAACATTTATTGTCAGCATGTAATAGTATATATGGGAATGACTAAAGTCTTTCACTATTATTTCAATTAATGCCTTTGGCATTCCTTAGGATATATCCCTGTGAAATGCTAAAGTAAGTAAACCAACTAAGCAGGTAGGATGGGGACAGTGCCTGCTGTTATACCTTCTTCTACTTCTCTGAAAGGCCTGTAATTTCAACCTAAAAGGACTTTAGTGTCCCTTAGTGTTACACTTAAATCGATCACATTTGTTTTAGTTTTCTTCTTGGGCCTATGCTGTGACCTCTCCACCAGCAGAACCTGACACCATTCCTAGAGCTGAATCTAAATGGTCCTATCCACCAAGTTTTAAAATATATTTTTATATCCATACATAAAGTACAAGAATAAAAATTACAGATAAATCTATATATAGATATATATACAGATAAACTCCCAGGTATATCTGTACTTCCTATTATTTTTTCTTTACTTAAGATATTTCAATAGTTGCTTGCTTAGGATTTCTTTTTAAGGAGTTCTCACTGGTTGAACACAATTCTGATTGTAGTTTCTTTATTCCTAAAGATCTTAGGGTAATCTTTGACTTCCCTATCTATGTAGGTGTTACCCTGCCTCTGTGACACTGTATGATCTTACTTTCCCAATGCAAGTATGGAAATACATCCCCAGCTACAAAAGATTAATTTAAAATATCTCCAGGTAATCCTTTGTAATCCAGGTGATGACTTGCTACCACTAGGAGAACTCTGGGCAGAGCTGGCACTCAAATTTAGAAGTAACAATGCTTATCTATATCAATAAATGAGACACATATATCCAAAGAGATTACAAGGAAAAAATAAAAGGAATGCTGGATATTCTAATTTAAACACTGAGGAAAACATGGTGCTATACATTTAACACCAGAATTGAAGAAAGACACACAGAAAAAGGTTTTCACACCTCCAAACTATGAACAGAAGATACATTTCATATTTAATACAACTTTATTCCAAGTAGATATAACCATTATTGCAACAAGAGAAAAGAAATACAAGGAAACCCAGAGCAAAATAGAAGCACCCTAGAAAACTGTAATTTCTGTTCCCACTGACAGACATTTACCCTTGAAAGAACAACTGATTTCAGTGAGTTCAAAGCAGTTACTCACTGACACCAAGTTTAGACAATAATTGCTGGAATTTCAGCTGCTGGTCTTAAAGGGGGAAAAGAAAAAGCAGACATGTCTAAAAGGTGCAAAAACAAATACAAAATGTATCAACACAATATGAAACAAACAGACATTAAATAGTTTTGTTTCCTTGTACATCAGACTTGCAAATGAATTTTATAAAATTTACAAATTCAATTAAACAATTTATCTATCGTTGTGGAAAACACAGTTCTTTATTTCAAGTTTATATTAACTATAAATATCTACGGACAGGAAAGATAGGCTTCAGGCTGGCACTCCTTACTTCCCCATCCTTTATGTCTTCTGCTCTTTGCCTTTTGGAGAAAACATTGCAGTATAAGGCTGCCGCCTTTTTGGACGTTGACAGGGAGCAAGATCCTCTTTAATGTAGCCTTAAAAAGAATAAACCTGAGGTAAGAAATATAATTTAAAAACAGGCATAACTTTAGCTGTAATGGGTGTTTAGCCTCAAAAAAGAACTTGTAAATTTTTTTTTTCCTTTTGGGGCAACTGGTTCTGACTTCATATGGAAGTTCTGAGATCCCAGTGTGCAAATATAATTCATTAAAATATACAGCTGCTTTCTAGTAGGTGACTGCATGGGAATGCAATACAGACAGTGACAACGAAGAACAGAATGGAAACTATGATTGGTTCATCCATTCAAAACAAAACTGCACTTTTCGTTTTCTTTCTACCAAGGATTTTACATAAGAGTAACAAAGTATGCAAGAACTGCTAATTCAATTAGCTAATAAAAATTACTTTAAAAAATGTAAATCCTAGTCATACAGAGGAAACTTCGGGCACATCTGTTTTGTAAGTTTAAACAGTACCTCCCTCTGTTTTAAGGGCACCCAGATTTATTTAGGACTGGAAAAAGCTGGAATACAAGCCTTTGGATCATATACACCTTGAAAGCTCTCTGATAAGAAAAGTGTATAGAAAATTTCTATAACATGCTCGACTTAACTAACACTGACAGTGAACAGACATTTTATGCAAGACAGTTTCAGCACCTGGCTTTTATCAGTTCCCTATCATTTACCAGCAACAACATCCACCAAAATATGAGTAAATACTAGGTTACCCCAGTATTTTGGAGAGGCGAGAACAATTGCTCATTGTGGGAACTCTCTCTCGCGTGTTTTAGTTCTCTTGCTGCACTGCTATAAAATATTTTCTTTTCCAAGGGAGGGTTGATCTAAAGTCTGCCTTTGATATGCTGCTAAGGACCATTAAAAACTAACCAGCTCTTACTCCAGCAGAAAAAGGAGACAGCCAAGAAGCTAGTTTTTAATGACGCTGCAAGCAGATTCCAAATGGGTAGTAACAAGTTATATGGTCCATAAAAAAATCAAGGCTCCCTCTTCTGAAAGATTAAGGATGATACTGCAACACTATCGCACAACACACATACATAATTCCAGCTACATTTTCCTATGCCTGACCTGACACTGTTACAAGAACAGATAAAAGCAAAGATTAATGTTTCACAGCTATTGCACAAGTAAAGACATAAGTAACTCAGAGAGTTCCTATAGGGCTCCTCATCCCAGCATTTCACCACTTCTGAAGAACTGGACATAGAGTACACTACAAGCTCACTGTGTTTTGACATAATTGGTAAAAACTCATTATAACAGCAGGCTCTAAGATGTTGAAAAAAATTTTAGGAAGAACAAACTTCTATAGGAAGATGAATTTTAAAAAAGCCCAAACCAAACACCACATCTTTTCATTGTCACTAACAAGCAGGGTATATGTGTGAAAAACTGTTTAACTCCACCTTATCTGCAACATTTCCACTATCACCTGGTATTATGAAGCTCTAAAAACACTGACAAAGGACATCAATAGTGCTGCCTGTCTCTCCTAAGTAAGTACAATCTCTTGGCCTTTGCTTCTGAAAATCCAATTCTTTCTTATTGTCAAAAATATGTAGGGTTTTAATTAAGTTCTATGAAAATCCCAATTGTTTTTGCCTCCTCCATCTAGGATTTAAGAAATTCTCTATACATGCCTTTCTTAGTAGTACAGGAACTGCTAAAACCAGACAATATTTATTAAAAATAATGAATGCTGATAAACAGACCTCAACAGGACTGGGTGAGAAAGGCTGCTATATGAACTAGAGATAATTTTTTTTTTTGGGGGGGGG
>VWZN01003417.1:340216-355412 GCA_013396955.1 Regulus satrapa | reverse complement strand
ACACAGCAACACAAAAAAAAAAAAAAAAAATCAAACCCAAGACTTTCCAGGCTATATGCAGCTATTACATATAGTTGCATATAGTTTTTAGTAATAGCTAATATTTTAGCTATTACTAAAAACAAACAAACCACCTGCAAACTTGGTTACCCAGCTTTGGTGAGCACTTACTTCCCAGTTACTGTAGGTAATGATGATGATGATGATGCAACCAGATTAATAATTAAAAACAGCACTTCAGCACTTAGACAGTGTCTTGAGTTAGGAGAATGGAAGACTGACAAATTTTAAAGCACTACTTACTATTTCACATTCCTTACAAGTGTGGCCAAGTAATTTTCTTCTTTCTTCTTTTTTTCTAATAACCTCAATATGAGGAAAATCTAACACAGTATTCTTTCTGAAAAACAAAAATGTTTTTATATAATAGTACTTCTATTTCTTATAAATTATTGGAAATTTCCATTTTTTTCCAATGATAGACAATCAAGTTAAAAAATAATTCTGAAAATGTCTACAAAACCTAAATCATATTGCCTTTCATAGTTGAATGGGGCAATTTTTATAAATAAAACATTTTTCAAATGTAATATGAACTTTTGGATAACCAGAGATGTGTGTCTCATTACTATGCATTTTCATAGTGTAAAAGTAATTACCATATAGAAATTATTCAAATACAGATCTTCTATAGAATATTTATTTTTGTCCAAGACAGAGTTGTGCTTGCAATGATTTCCATGAGAAGAACATATGTTGGGGTTCAAGACCAGTAGGTGCTTTTCAACTTAACTGCTCTCAAAACAGTAAACAAGTTTTTCTCTATAATAAAACATGCACTGAGGTAAAACACAAGCTAACTGAAGCACTTGTTATCATTACAAAATGAAGATTCAGACTTCCAATTATAATTATACTGGAAGGCAACAGAGGAGGCACTAAGAAGTGCAATTGTTGAACATTATTCATTTATTGCCTAGAAAGCAAGGGGCAAAAATACCAGAGAAGGAAAGGTTTTCATTTGTACAAGCAACCCACAGGTTCTTGACTCATAAATTCAGGCATGACCACAGGCCTGTAAGAAACCACATGGATTACAAAACACTGCATTCACTAAAAATATAAAAAGCGGAAGAGGCAATCCCTTCTCTTCAGCAAATGTAATAAGCATCTCAACATTTTTCCCTTACCCAGTTTTTATCTAAAGTTTTTTATCTAGTGTAGTAGATCTTTTACCTCTGCATCTTCAACTGCTAGTCTGTTACACACAGACATGTTTATTTTATGGAGGATCAAGTTTTTTACAGAGAGATTCAAAAAGTCTTAAAGCTCAGACACAGAACAAACTAAATTAATTACCTCTCATCACTTTTGAAATAAGGTTCCACAAAAGCTTTCTGCTTGGCTTTATCTTGTTTATCCTCATGTTCTGTAAATGCACAGGTAAAACAAAAGGTTAACAGACTGTCTGCAGACACTTCTGTAAAATTATTAACCAATTGTTGAGAAATATAGAAATGCCACGTACATTTCAGTCTGAGACAACAGATTCAAATAGCTACTAAAAGTAGCTATTTGAATACAGAATATATATAATTCACATCAATCAAAAAGAACATCAATCAAAAGAATCACCAATTCATCAATCAGAATTCACATCAATCAAAAAGCATTACTGGAGCAGAAGGAAAATAGTGGTGAGATAAGCAAAAAAAGACAAGAAGAACATCTAAGTTAAGACTGATTAAAATACAAAATACTGTAAAATCTTTAATGGTGTTCTGCTGCTGTGTCAACTTCCACTACACATTCCACATTTGTGTGGTGATAAATGAACTACCAAAAAAATGTTCATATTGCTTTATGTTATGTCCTTACAAATAATCAACTTTACCACAAATTTATGCAAGAACGGGTGGTTAATTCGGCATATTTATTCCTAAAGAACAGAGTCTGATTTCAAATCAACTCTTGTAGTTTAAGTAAGCTAATAAAGACAAAACCAAATTATATCCCACTCTTTAGTTTCTTGCTTGCTGCTGTTATTCCCTTATCCTGCTCTTCATCACACAGAATTTCTTTCTTGTCACATGCAGAAGGACTATCTTCTGGTAGGCAGGATTCATATTCTTCATGGGTTGTCCGATCAAACATATCTGTTATTTCTCCACCTGTTATTAAAAGCACAAAGAACACCCAAATTATTGTCACAATGATTTTAGTCAAGAAATTGTATTTTGACTAAATATTTATCAAAAGAATTAACATTTACTTACTGCTCCAGTACCAATTAACTCAAAACCACTATGCCTTTATTCTTGCTGCACCTTGTCTGTCAATCTTTCAAATGAGGCCAATGTTCATTTATTTTTCAGATATCTTGGATCCCATTTATAAAATCTGATTAACAGCTAAATCACTGTGAGGTACCTTAAACCTTAATGCTGGATATGTTAAAGTTTTGTTCTTATAATTATGGACTTATCCAAGCAGAAGGAAATACTTTTTGTGAGTAGTAAATAGTCACTGCCCTGCAGCCACGATTCACCACATACCATATGGCAAAAGTGAGACAAACACATCTGGATTTATTTTAAACATACTAGTTCTATTTATATGTCATTACAAGCCTTTTCAAACAAAGTCTGATGTGATAACATAGAAAACTTTCAAAGTTGTTCACTGCAGGTAAGATCAGAACTGTTGTATGGTTACGTATTTCACCCTTTAAACACTAAAGGAATAGCTACTGCACAAATCCTGTCTTTTTTGTAACTTAAGCTAAAAAAAAACCCAAAAAACCTCAAAACCCACCACCAATTCTCTAGGAAACAGACAGATTGGTGTAACCTATAAAAATATATCACCACTTTTTTACTGCAAACCATTTTCTACTATCTAGCCATGCAGGAAATAAAAAGTGCCCTTTTGCTCTTTCTTCTTCCTCCTCCTCAAAAAAAAAAAAAAAAAAAAAAAAAAAAAAAAAAAAAAAAAAAAAAACAACCAAACAAAAAAACTCCAACAAACCCCCAAAACACCCCCATATCTTAAAAAAGGCAAGCCAAAGTGAAGAGGAAAAAAAAGTCTTACGTGGATTGCTTTCCTGATTTTGCTCTTGACTTTCCATTTCTAATAGCACACTGTCACTAACGTATGTATAATCCATATCTACAACTTCCCCTCCAACTCTGGTGTGAGAGCCACCCTAGGAAAAAAAAAGCAAACATGACAATAGCACCCAGAAGCAACTGGTGTAGTCAGTGTCAGTGCTGTGTATTTGAAACATTTTCAAAGCAGTTACTAGCTTCTTTTTGGACACTGATTTACTTTTTTTCCCTGCAGGTTACAGCCTCATGAGAATTTTCTCACAACCATTTGTCCACTTTCATACTGAGAATACACCTGCTGAGTCCATGAAGGACAACTAAACAGTGGAAATATTTTATGACAACTAAATATCAAATGAGCCAAATTCTGAACTTTGTTACAAAGTGGGTTTGGTCTGCCCAGAACAATGTTCATGATACTACTTTGCAGGCTTTTTCAACATCATAGTTCACGCAGACTTACTAGAAAAGTTTACCTTTGTATCAATCACAGTAACATCCATTTTGTACTGTGAAAGGTCAGCTCCTGGGTCTATGCTCCACTGGAAATTTTCTAAAGAGCGTTTCTCTTTCAGGTCTGTATGCAGAGAATATGAGGAAAAAATACAAATAATCAGAATCCATCTCTGCCAGAAGCATCTGATCCCCTGGTTGTTCTGTATGTGCTTTATGATGGCACTCAGGATGATCTGCTCCACAGCCTTCCTGGTCACCTGGGTCAGGCTGAGGGGCCTGTAGTTCCCTGGATCCTCACTCCAGCCCTTCTTGTGGATGGGTGTCACATTTGCTCACCTCCACTCAACTGTGACCTCCCTGGTTATTGAGGACTGCTGATAAATGATGGAAAGTGACTCGATGAGCACCTCTGCCAGCTCCCTCAGTACCCTCACGTGGATCCCATCTAGCCCCATGGATGTGTGTGTGTCCAGGCGGTGCAAGAGGTCACAGACAATTTCACCTTGGACTATGGGGGCTTCATTCTGCTCACTATTCCAGTCTTCCAGCACAGGGGCTGAGTACCCATCATCTTACTAACTCATCTTACTATTAAAGATTTAGGCAAAAATGCACTAAGTACCTCAGCTTTTTTCCTCATCCTTTGTCCTTATGTTTCCCCCGCATCCAATAAAGCAAGGATATTCTCCTTGAATCCTTTTGTTGCTAATGGATTTACAGAAACATTTTTTATTGTCTTTTATGGCAGTAGCCAGATTAAGCTCTAGTTGAGCTTTGGCCATTCTTATTTTTATCCTGTGCAACCTCACAACATCCTTGCAGTTCTCCTGAAGCTGCCTGCTCCCTCTTCCAAAAGTCATAAACTCTCTTTCTGTATCTCTGAGTTGTAGCCAATGCTCTGTTTGGTCAGGCTGGCTTTCTTTCCTATCAGCTCACCTTGCAGCACATGGGGCAGCCTGCTCCTACACCTTTAAGGTTTCCTCCTTCAAGAATGTCCAGACTTCTTGGACTCCTCTACCACTCAGGACCACTTCCCAAGGGAGGACTGTCAACTGGTTTCCTAAACAAGTCAAAGGCTGCCCTCCAGAAGTTCAAGGTAGCAGTCGTGCTATCTCCCACTTCTTACTTCTCTGAGAATGGAAAACTCCATCATTTTGTGATACTCAAGATGGCCCCCAACCATCACTTTACCTACCAGTCCTTCTCTGCTCACAAACATCAGGTCCAGGGGGTGCCTTCCCTAGTTGGTTCACTATTGAAGTTAGATCAATGACAATGCAAGTGTCAGGTCTAAGCAGAGAGTACAAAAGTGTCTGGTCATTGTTCCAAAGATGCCTCTTGGTTTATCTCTGAGTGGAATATTTAGATTCCAAGCTGCACAGCCACACCAACTACTGGCAAGTATCTTAAATTCACAATGCAAATATTTCTAAACAAAGTATGCAGTGTAACAGTTTGGCTAAGGAGTACAGAAGCTTTGATTCTACAATGCTACTTCAAATAAGTTAGTTTTCCAACTGGGAGCACTTAAGAGGAAAAAAGATACATGCTCTAGAAAGAATATATGACAGCCTCTGTTCATTATCACTAAAGGTACACATTTCTTTACCAGATCATTAAGAATGAAAAATATTGGCAAAATTACTTAGGCTTACGTTTGAGAAGTTTTCAAGTATTTGACAAAGATAAATTTAAACTCAAACTTCCTGAGATTTTATTACTACAATGTAACAATTAACAATGCTAATCACACCAGAAAGAACAAGATTCCTAGCCTGTTGAATGTACACCTGAATACCAATGATGTATTTATTATACAGAGGCAGAAGTATGCCAGGAAGACACAGACTTGTAAGTGTTGGAGGTGATCTCAAGAAATCCCAAATAAAATGTGACTGAAGTAGAAGCAGAACAAAGGGATTAAAGTGGAAGAAAGGAAAAATTTTATTCAATTAGAGCACAGGCTGAGGGGGTAGGGAGGCAGTAAAATGAATATTTTCATCAAGTTACCTTGCTCATTTTGCTGTGCTTTACTTTTTGATAGTCTACAAGGGTTTGGCTGAAGTACAGATGCTGGTTCAGACTCTCCATGTCCTGTCCTTGTTTTCTTTCTATTTGGTACATGGCCACTGGCAACCTAACAACATATTGCAATTTTACTATTTCCCAAATCTTAAATAAAATTCTTAAAAGGAGGGAAAAAAAAGAAGAGTCAGAACAGCATACCTTTACATCATCAAAAAGTTCCTCTGTCTCTGCAGAACTCGGCAGTGGTGCAAATTTGAAGGGAGGAACTTCTTCTTTCACTGGGATCTGGTTTTTCCTGTCAGGGTATGTATTTCCCAGCACTGTCTCTTGTACATAGGATTCCTCTTGTAAATCTCTGCCAAACAAACAGCTCTCATTGTTGGCACTTTGAACAGATGATGAACCTTCAGGAATGGTCTTCCCTATGTGTGAAAAAATGTCATGCAGGGTCACTTGCTTCAGTCTATGTTTATATGCCTCCTCACTTCCCTGTTTCTTCTCCTGACCACGAACTCCAGAGAAGCGATCAGACAGATCCAAGGGCTTATCACCTGTGTGTTCCCCGTTAACCTGCTGAACATCGGCTCGAAAGGGCACTGAGTTCTCTTTGCTGAATGATGCTTTCTCACAGATTACTGCATGATCATCTTCAGCTTTCTTTCTTTTAGCACACCTGCCTTCTAGCTGCTTCTGGTATACGAGAAGGACATCGCTCTTGATCGCCTCATTCTTAGCTGTGCAGGTGTTTCCCACACAGGTTACAGACTCATTCGAATTCTTTTTTACAACCATTTGTCTATGGACAGAGGGCTGGCTGATAACTGAGTTGATTTCCGTCCCAAGATTCAGAGGTGCAACAAATGCAACATCTTCAGATTTTGATCTACTTTTATGAGACCTGGAACTGGATGGATTGATGAAGAGGTTCATTGTGAGACGATGCTTCAATCCTGAATCTAAAATACAAGGAGCATGAACTGTACTTGCATTGTTCTTCATGCTGCTAGAAGCTCCAAAAACAGGAGAAGCTACCCGAGAATCCCAGTCATCATGTGGTGGAGTGCTATGAGATGGATCTGAAATACTGAATACAATGAGACATGAGAGATTTTTCTGGTGTACAGATGGAAGGAGAGAAAGTGATATTAAAAAAAAAAAAGTTTCCTATTGCTGATCTGCTAATCTATGTGAGCTGCTAGTATTAACTGAAAACATACGGAAAAACAAAAATTAACCTATTCTAGGGTAGGTACTGTTGCACTTAGAGCTGTGGAAGGCAAACAAAATACAGATCTCGTCCTTCATTTTGGTGTATGGTGTGAAATTCTGTTCCACATTCAACTGAGAACTGAGGACAGAGTTCAGCCTGTGTAAGTATCTCTTCTATGCAAGGACTCCCTACCTTTCAATGCAAGGACTCCCTACCTTTCAGTGTAATGAAAAAGAAGAAAGTGAGAATGATTACAATAGGAGTCTATTAGGTTCTTGAATAAATCTTAAAACCACAACAGATTCTCAAAGCTTCTGCAAGTGAAGGAAAAAAGTGCAAGCTCCTTTCAGGTACTGTTTTTTACCTGTCATCAACAAAACATACATTTAAGATGACAAATAGGGCAAGAAAAATTCCATTTAGACCATAATATCCTGAGGAGAGTGGGATGGACAACAGTCAATTGGTTTTGACACCTAATCAGAGCAAAAGGATCCTTCCTGCATTCCAGCTTCAGGCCCACTATCCACAGGGTTATGTGCCTCAGAAAATACCTTGCAATAATGAGAACTTAGGAAAGAAGGGACTGTGTACACCAGAAGCCTGAACCAGAAGTTTATGAATTAAGTAAAAGTCTACAGTTTTGCATTCTATCAGTTTCTTTGCTCCTTGTGTTATTTACTTGAAAGAAACCCCTCTCATAGGAAAAGACTTATTTCCATTTCTGTATCTTTAGCGTAAAACACAAGGTTTGAAATTCTACAAAGACCCAAACTTCTTTAAGCCTGCTTAAAACAATTATAGCTATTATAACTGAGTAGAGACACACCCTAAATTGTTGTCATCATTTCTTGATTCAGAAGCTGGATGTTTTCTTGAGTCTTCAGACTGCATGCTCTCTGAGGCCTGGCTCATAACTGTATTAGTGAGGGGAAGATTCAGTACACTCTGGGACTCCTTGCAAGTGGTGAAGGAAAACAAAGAAAAGAAGTGTGAGAAGATATTAGGTTTAATATTAGAAATATGCTCAGTCAGCACATAAATACTCTGAAGACCCATTCAAATTGAAGCATTCAAAACTCTGAAAAATAACAAAAGGTAAGGGATGAAATTTGGACCAGCAGCTTTAAAGAAATCTTATGGAAACTAAAAAAAATTCATTCACATGCATGGACACAATTAAAATTACATGTATACTGTAATTTTCATGGTAGTTAGCAACCAAAACCATCAAATTGTTTCCCCTGAGTCACCAACCAGTCTCACTGCCAAGAAATACTTGTCTTAGATTTGATTACTGCACAAAGGGAATTTAGCAGGCCCAAGGATTTAGATCACTGTGCTAACAGAAGTTGAAAGGAGGAACCATGTCTCTACCCTCCTCCTCAATCTACCCAGAGGCCAGCACAGTTATATCTCTTCTTGCTAAAAGCAAGTCAGTAAATACTAAGCAAAAGCAAACCAAAGTGAGCTTACTGGAACTCAGAATACAGTTGCAGAATTTTAATGCAAAAGAGAAAAATACTGGTTTTGAAAACAATTGGCACAAAAAGCTGCTTATGTAAGAAATTTGGGAATACTTACAGATTCCTCTTCAACACTAAGTCCAATTGTTTCTGCGACGACTGCAGCCAAGTTAAAAGATGGCTTTGGAACGGGGTATCCTCCCACCCTTGGTTTATCTTTGCAAGTAGAAAGTTCACAATAAGTTACGCATGCATTACAGTATCTTGATCAACTCACAGAGATGGTGCAAACACAGAACTAAAAGGATGACAAATTAAAACTGGCATTTATGGAAACAGTTTGATCTCTGTCAGATTAAAAATTGCATCTCGAAGCGATAAGTGGCAAAAGGGGCAAAATAATTTCTGATGTGAGTAAACTGCTGTATCAGCACAGAGAAATATGCGTCCAATTTGAATACAGCTCCCCAAAATTAAAAATCAGTTGCTTTTCACACTGCCAGTTTGGGACACAAATAGTCTGATAAAAGCATGTAGAACAGAGATAATGTGCATTTGTAATACAATGCTTGTATTGCATATTTCTCTGACAGCCACCATTATTTTTCATGTGTTTTTACTGAAAAAACAAATAGATGAGTTTCTCTTCTATGTGGGGTTTCACATTACTCAGTTCATTAAACTGGGCCAAGATAATAAGATTGGAAAGTACACGAACAGCAACCACCACAACCCTGACTTGCATGAGTAATTCCATGCTGATTCTCAGTCATTAAAGAACTTAGAAAGGTTTGTGCTTTATTAGGTTTCTGTGCTAAAAAAAGGTTAAAGAGATGAAACCTCACTTCTATAACATTTTTGCCTGATTTTGAGTGGAATTAGAACTAAATCTATTAATGCACTTACTTGGCACAGGGGATAATTGTGGATCACAGGTGTCTGCCACTAGTATCTCTCCTCCATGGTGAGTGTTCGTTTGTGTGGAAAAGAGTGGAATTTTTCCAAACTCTAGGAGATGTGGAAACATTTTCACATGGTGAAATTAGGCATCCTGTTGAGGTAATTTTGTGTAGATACAGACAATGACCCTGATCTTAAAAGCACTTAAATGCGAGATTTAATGGCAGTAGATCCAGTAATCTAAGCACATCTGATAATTTGTGACAGTGATATGTCAGAATAAAAATAAAATTATAAATATTTTATAGCAATCCTTTTTCTCACAAATATGATCTCAGACAGCTAATCCTAAAACAATACTGACACAAAATGATCACCATCTAGTCTTGATCACATAAAAATAGTTATTCAGACTGTATTTGACCTGTCAATAGGGCAATTAAACTATTGAAGGGTAAACCATACAAGGCAACAATGTTCTGCATCAGCTAAGGTGACAGAGATGAAAAACCTGAGATCTGCAATCTCAGATTAAGTCATTATGAATAATGACAAACATATGCCATGTAGTCCTTTCTACCTTGATGACCAATAGCTTTTCACAGCCATTAACTGTGATAGGTATTTATACCACTTCTTATCTATTAAACCTTTGATTCATTTAGTAGCTCTATTTTTTTATACAAAATATGGTATGCTTAGAAAGGAGAAATCACTCACAGTACTAAAAATTTCAAATGCAAAATACAGGGCATGAATAACCAGCTCACCCTCTTTCCATCCCACAGTTATCCTATTTTTATTCTTGGGAAGAGGATTTTAGTCAAGAGTAATATTTAGATGTATTCATACTTAAAATACCTTTTTTTAATGCCATAAGATAAATTGGCCTGAATGATAATATTTCCTGTTTATGAATAAAATACAAGCACAAAGTGCCTTATTTCACAAAAATACTTTTTGTAGACAAAATACAATGTTATTTCTATGACACTACAGAACAAAGTCTGAAACTAAATGCACACAATACTTCTGAACTTAAGACGCAAAACAAATGCAAACAGTGTAGAAGACAGACAAAGAGATCATGTGGATATCCATGAATTTCAGTAACATTACTTCAGTTGCAGAATAATTTCAGAATGTGGGAAAACATCTGTTTCACTCTCCACTAGGTGGTGACGAAGCTGCGTGTACAAGTCAAACCTGAACAGATGCCTTTTCAGCCAATTTGCACATAAAGAAATACAGTCTGAAAAACTCTTACATTTGCATGTGGATGAATAAAAGTAGAATGCTGAGATAAGTTCTGAGCATATCACTGATGTAGGTTACTGCTATAGACTTTTTTTCACCAGACTCACGCATTTTAACACAAAAAGAGAAAAGGCAAAGCAAAAAAAAAAGCACATGTTTTGTTTTTTGGGGTTTTTTTAAGATTTTGCCCTTTGCAATCAAGTTTATATGCCTTCTTTATCTTTAGCCCTTAACTGGTTATAAAAAACAATCTCTTACCACTGTTGCTTTCCCTAATTTCCACATCTGGGGGTGTATGTTCTGTGTATCGGACATGCCTATTCTCTTTTTTCCTTCTCATACGATTAACCACAGAAAATGAAGATGTTAGAACTGGAGAATCTGGAATGACTCCTTCTTCTGCCTCCACTGCTTGCTGCTTTTGCACCCTGGAGACCAAATCAGGTGGTCAAATAAAACCTCAAGTCAGCAAAATGAACAGTTTTCACTCCAGCAAGCAGAACCATCACACAGTTCAAGGACGCAACAATTCTGGAAATACAGCCACCTCAAAAACATTACACTTTAAGAAAGTAAAACTCAACCCAGTTTCTAGATACATCTAACAAAAGATTCACCATTGCTCCATCAAGCCCAAGAACAGCATACAACCCTAGCTCTTCACACTTGAAGTCAACACACAACTGCACTATGGAAGCCCTTCTTCCCAGAAGCAGCTAAGTACTGTAGAGGTTATAGCTAGTCCTCTGAAGCAGGTGCTTCTTTAACAAAAGAATGCTGAAATGAATGGATCAGTGTCTCTCCCCCTGTATATCTTCACAGTTTATGACCCTGAGATTGGCTGAGGTGGTTAGAGCACGGTGCTGGACAAGGCCAAGATTCTGGGTTCAAGCCCTGGATGGGCCATTCACTTAAGAGTTGAACCTGATGATCCTTGTTGGGTCCTTTCCAACTTAGAATATATTCAGTGATCTGGAAATACTGTATTAAATTAAAAAACAAAAACTTTTAGAAAATTTTAAATAGTAATGAACAGCACTGTATTCAAAAAAATCCCTCTCCAAAGCATTGATATTACTTTTAACTCATCTCAAAAAGGTCTTCAGGGAAAAAAGCAAAAAAGCACATAAAACAAGTAATGTAAAATATGAGTTATGAAGTTTACCTTCTCTCACACTGTCAGCTCTAGCAGCCTGTTGAAGAGTCTGTATATAAAAATCAGTATAACAAATAACTATGTCTTTTCTCTCCAAAATGTCTATCTAGACATAGCAAGGAAATAACAAAAAAGGACTGATTTTGGATATTTGAATTCAAATAGTTTATTTAGTACTTCATAAGGGACTATCTGCCCCATGGTGGTGGCAGTGAGCTGTGGAAGAGGCAGTAAAAGGAAAGCGCACAGAAATCTAACTCAGCCTGCTTCATCACCTTCCTGCATTTGCACTTTCCCTTATAATTCTCAAGGGAAAACACAAGCCAAAAGACCATTTCCTAACTATAAAGAGAAGGATATAAGGTTTTGATCTAAGGGAAGAAGAGGAAATACAGATAAATTTTTGCTTGCATTTAAGCTGAAACACAAGATCTTATATAAAATAAGGTAATGGAAAACTTTAAGAAGCTGTCTGGCTTGAGACAAAAAGGATTTTTGCAGTTAGGCTTTCTATCATTACTAACTGTGAACATTTAATGACAAATCCTGATGCACTCATGTTCTCAAGTCTTGACAAATCCTGTTATGTGATTTTGCAATTCCTCTTTTCTACCACATTAACGAGGAAAGCACTGGAAACCTGTATTACCTACTAGCAATATCTTAAGGCACAAATCAAAATAAACAACAGAGCAATATATTCATCATTTTATTCTGCAAATTTAAGTTAGCCATTAGAGTTCTATTTAAATTTACTGGCATGTGTGGCCTTGTTTGATTAATGAACCTACTAAAAATATATTTTTCTGCACCTTATTTCTATACAAACCAAGAGGTAGTTTCTACATGCCATTACAGAAAAAAACCATCAAATGAAGCAGATGCCATACATATTGTACATCATAACTATGTAATAAATAATTTCTGAATCACAGATTTATCTGAGATCCATGATAAATGAAAAGGGGTTCGGCAAAAATTCCCTTGCTGTTTCCATCCATGCATAATTAAAATTCAGTGTCATTAAGGATCAGATAATACAATTCTTCAACACTTCCACTGACTTCACTTCTATGGAGAATTTTCAGATTTTTATTCCTAATATTATAACTTGTTTACAAAATACAGAAGACTGCAAAAACCTGATTTCATATCATGCACTAGAAGCAATCTGCCACTTTGAACCAACGATATGATGATACTATATCAATCAAAGCTGCTAATTCTAAATAAAGTACCATGACTATAGCTCAACCAAAACAACCAAATGCAGTGACTGTATTAAAACAGCAGTACCATCCTTGTAAATTACAGTTTATTCACTCCACTCTGCACTTATTTGAATGATCACCTAACAAGCAGAGTAAAAAACTTATTGCTACACCAGTCATTGTCAGATTTCCTACATTGCCCAGAAATTTTTAGTGGAAGCTGGGGTCATGAAGCATGTTACCCCGAGAAGATTAAATGCATACAGAAAAAAGAAAGGACAATGAAAGTGGCAAAGACGGAAGACAAACCAAGAAATACAAAGTAATAGGACTACAGTCATTCTGAACTAACTCTAGTTGTTTTACTCCCAACTGAAGTTGAATTCTGACAGAGACAAGAAACAAACCACATGGATAAAAAACCTTCTATATCAAGTCCACACATCCTGTCCCATTTCTCCCAGGCATGTATACAACTTAGTCACAGACAGACCAAAGTGAGATAAATTTCAGATGATGTCAGACCACAACAAGAAAACAACAAGACTTCTGCCTTGCACAGTACCCCACATTCACATATTAGCTCCATTAGATGGCAAATTCTTACTATATCAGATTAAAATTTCACAGTCAATTTGTAGCTCATTGTTTTTATAGCTGGTTTTCAAAATTTAATACAATATTTTTCTTTTAAAAGTGCAAAATTGTAATAAGTTTATTTTTAAAATGTACTGCAAGTTTGGGACTTTGACTATCCAAACAACTACTTTTCTGAAGTCTTAGCCTAGGAGAAAACAAATGGCAAAGAGGCAACCAAGAAATAAACGTACGAGACATAGGGCTTTGCTATACACTGCGATCAGAAGTCAAGCAAAATTTCTATGATAAATTTACTTCTCCCAGTTTATGATGCACACAGTTAAAAGAAAATAAAAATCTGCACAATAGAAGGAAACTAGGCTTATGTTGTTATAGTGGCAGTAGGCTATCTTTTCACAGTCTATGTATCAGAAAGAGGAAACAAGATTTAAAGACTTAAAAGCTGATATTTATGTTGCCAGATATTTCTACTGAGGAATGAGGGAATATCCAAAACAACTCAAAACTTACTCTAGCTCCTTCTGTAATTGCTGGAACTGTTCAGTTAACTTTTTATTTTCATCCTGTAAGTTGTTTTTTTCATTCACTGAAATTTATAGAAAAAGTATTTTTTAAAAATCAATGCACACATGGTTAACAGGTTATTTAAGGAAACAGAGCCAATTGTTAAATGTAATACCATACACCTTCTCTATGGTTTACAAAACTGAAGTTTCAAGCTAGTCATTAAAAAAGTAGAAAAATGACACATTAGAAAAGGCAGAGGTGGCAGAATTAGTGTATCACGATGTTAGTTCTATACAATCATTAATTACTTTTGTCCATGTACACACAAGTGAGACCATGTTGTAAAGATTAGTGAATTGCTCACTTGTCTCCATGGACAGAATTGCTTACTTAGGCTAAAGACAACCTATGAAATATAAAGTAATTTGGATTTGGTTTTAGCCACTAAAGCAATCATTAAGCCTTTCTTCCATGCTGTCTTAAGCTAGTGTAGTGATAACTTCCAATTCCTCTGTTCATTTTAATTTTTATGTTCTTGTTTTCATTTTGTTGCTGTGTATTTTGCCTCCAGATTACTCAAATGATCTTTTTCATTGTTATAGAGATCTCAGTCCAAACCCATGGGAGTCTGCTCTTGTGCCACAGTCCAAGATTTGTACCTAGTAAGTGTCACCTTGATTTTTAAGGTTCAGAGCTATATTTATAGAGATTGGCTGTACCCTGTTTGCTGTTCATCATTAAACTTGGAACTCAGAATATTTTTATGTAAGTACTAGAAGTCCTTGAAACACTGATGTGTTCTGTACTAGCACAGAACCTAATAGTTCCATTATTTAAGTACCAAAAAGCTATTTTTTTGTCTGGCATTTCCTGTATTTTATATCTCACTTAATGTCTGCTTGTTCTTGACCAAGCAAGTCAACTAAATGACACAAAATAATTACTGGGGTCCACTAACACCACTATACATTTTAAAATTCTGTATTATNTATGTGTGTGTGTGTGTATATATATGTGTGTGTGTGTGTATATATATGTGTGTGTGTGTGTGTGTATATATAAGTATATATATATATATTCTACAAAACCAATCTTTCCAAACTCTCTTTCTGAAAAGATGTGTGTCCTGCTTGTGTATCATGTGGAACAAACAGTTCAGACAATCAGGTGTCTCACATGTTCTGCTTCTTGATTTCAAAATGAGCTGGCTACAAGCTGCCTGGTATAAATCTATTTTTTTTTTTTGCCTCAGTTGGTTATGTGACAGTTATGGGTTTACTGCAGTTAAAAGTCCAAGA
>VWZN01003417.1:327249-340175 GCA_013396955.1 Regulus satrapa | reverse complement strand
ACACAAGCTGGACCCACTTCTGTCTGAACTTGATACTTTGCAATCACCAGTTTCTTTTGAAGTCAAGGTTTTCTTAGGAAAGCTGGCAATCATTCCAGCTGTAGGAATAAACAGAAGCAGTCACATTTTATCTAAAGTAGCTACTTTACAGTGTAAGATTTTCCACGTCAGTTCACTTTCAGTATCAGCACTTCAATCTAAGAAGGTGGGTCAAATGACTAGTCACTGGTATGTTACATATTTTCAGACTGTACAGTTAAGTATCCCCCAACTGAACTTTCTGGGCTTACTAAACACACCACATATAAATTATATCAAGTTACAGGAATTACTGGAGAACTAGTTTAAAAGACAGCATGCTTTGTCTTCAGACTTGGGGATAAAACTCACTGAGCTCAGTAATAAGTTTGAGATTCTGCTGCCGGATATTTTCAAACTCTTGCTGCTTCTTTCTCATATGTTCTTCGGTTACAGCACAACGATCACATAACCCCGCTCTTAATCTACAATAAAATGAAGAGAAAAAGGGTCCTCTGTTAAAAAAAGTATTGCCATGCATGAAGAAGATACCAACAGATAACAGAGCTTTTGAACAATGAAAACCAGAAAACTTCTGACAGCTAAGCAGAACACCACTAAGTACTGTGGTTCTATATGTCCACATAGCAATGAGATTTCTGAACGATTTAATACTGCTCTAACATTTGCATAAATGATCGTAGGTACTGGCTAATTCTAAAACAACATGCATTACTTCATTTAATAAAGTGGAGCATGCTACTGTCAGATATAAATCACCATTCAATTTGAAGTGAAGTTCATTCAAGAAAAGACAAATAAGCAATCACTTCAGTAAATAGAATTACTACTTTATTTAAGAAGGATATATACTGTCATTAAGCAAATTAATCAAATAAAAAGGACAAATAGTAATTTCACTCTCTAATAACTGCCAAGCAAATGCAAAACCCTTTATCTTTACCTAAGCACCAATAATCTGAAGTGGATCCAAAAGTTCATGAGAGGTGTTGACTCCACTGTCTCTAATGGTTAAATTAGCTGTTTAAAACACATCCATGATCAGAATCACTCCATCTTACCTGATATATTCATTAATGCAATGAAATATGTGTTCATTTTATAGGTGATAAATAGAATGTATTTCTTTCTGGTATACAGCAAAAAGTTAACAGTATTACCAAAGTAAAAACCAGACTCTCTTTTGCCTGCTAAATAAGAAACCAGTTAGTCAAAGTTTCTGCACTGCTGCTGCTGCTACTACATCAAGTATTACAAAACCCCAACCAGCTATGTAAGTTTTCGATTTCACAGCTGAACATTGGAAGTAAAATCCATATTGGTTTATTGGTGTTTTAATATTGTGGAATTACGGCAGGAGTAAAATACTGAAAGGCCTCCTCATGTTAGCTTATCTGAATGTGTAACAAACACAGTATTACAATCTCCTTGTACTAAATCAGTTGAAATACTTCTTTTGTCTTTCACAATGTGAGTAAATCTACTAAGGGATTAGAAAAGCCCATCCACACCATGAATGCCTCTCTATTTACATGGTATGAAAGCTTTTTACCTGCATGGCTACAAGCTTACCCCTAACACCTTTCACAGAGAAATGGGGGTGAAAGTAAAAGTAGAGTATCACAGCTGCAAAATTTAAGGTAACACAGGAATAGTGGAAAACCACTTACTGTGTAATGATCTCCTGTTCCCAGAAAGCTTCTGAGTGCCTATTTCCAGCAAATTTAACATGCACTTCCCAAAACAGGCATAGTTTTTAAACATGAAAAAATTCACTGTAATTTCATGTATATTAGTTTTGTTCTGCTGTACCAGATTAAAGAGTAATAAATAAGGAAAAGGCAGAATGGATCAAAAGATGAGGAGAACACCTAAGTCCCAAAGAAGGTAACAGATGGAAGCTGTGATCAAATTTAGGTAAAAGAGGCAATTGGTAAAAAAAGATCCTCTCAAATCTGAAACATTTTCTAGTGAGCTTTTTCATTAGCTTTACAACATATTATAGCCATTGGATTTTGTACTTACATTACATCTTGATCAATATAAAATTTAACTATACAAAGATGGATACAAAAGAATGAACCTTAAAATGTCTGTTTGCCTCCCAAGCTGCTCTATTCTAACTTCTATTTATCTTAACTGAACTAAACTGAACTTAGCTATATAGATGAGATAAATATTTATGTTATATATTTATTCATTGATCTTCCATCATAAAAATGCAAATTCTACACCTTTCTCTATAACACACTATTTGGATTGCATTAGAAAAGAACTGGCTTACTTTAAAAAAAATAAAATCATTAATCCCACACAATAAACTCAACTTGCAAAATATCCAGAGCCATTCTGTAAGAACAAAATACAGCAAACTCAAAAGCCAGAAGACGCTGCTTCACCTGTCTTCTAAAACCTTAATAGTGTCATGAAGTGCCTTTTGCTGTTCTCTGAGCTGCTGGTTCTTGGTATAGAACTCTTCAAGTCTCTCTGCATCCCTGAAAAGATAAAGGGGAAGAATTCGTTCTAGCTTTGAATTGCAGCAATTTATACTTTTTCACTAGAGAATTTTCTCTGGCATGTTTCTTTCCTATCCTTGGGAAATGCAACTATCATCAGCACAAATATTACGTTGAAGATAAACAAAGCCAGTGTTTCTGATTAACAATAATTTACAAATGAAAGAAGCAGCTAGTCTCTGATTCTTAATACAGGTTACATCTGATTTTTGTTCAGGTAAAAATTAGAATTGATAACAGTCAAGACATAAAAGCTATCAATGTTCAAGCAACAATTTCAGAGAACAAACCCAAACACCTCTTTTACACTTTACTGCGTTGTGGAGCTGTTGAGAATCTAATGGGAGCTTTCACAATCAGGTCATTTTGGTCTTGTCTTATTGGTAAGTAAATTCTGCAGTGTGGCAAATCACATTAGGTTTGGAAATCTCTGAAAAGTCTTTAGACCCATTAGTGGTTTACTTCCTCAAGAAACTTGCTATAAGGCATGTATTCCCACAATATGAATAAATACGTATGAATAAAGAGAAGTCTCTTTCTAAAACCCTCAGAAGCAGATGATCTTGTGGAAAATACCTTCTCTAAGAACCAGAACTAATTAATTATCAAAGAATATTTTCTCATTAAAAGAGCTAAAGAAAAGTAGTAATGTTGTAAGTAACAATTTTAGCCCCCTTTCAGTGTTATTATCAGACCACACCATCTCTTCAAGATGCAAACAAGGTATGAGTGACAAGCACACTATTATTTTCTACAGGGAAATTAATGTTCAGTACAAGCTAAGTGCCTGAATCTGTGTAACATGACAATGACTAAGTGCTGAGAAATTCCCAGCTCTTCTTTTTACCATGGAATCCTTCATATATATCCATGAAAGCACATGCTTGTTTTCAGTGTGCCTGAGATGGATTCTATGTGGAAATCATGAAATTGGCTCATGAAAAGCTGTTAAGCACACACACACATCCCAAGAAAGGAAAACATGTTTACTAACTTGTTGATACAGTTCTTTTACACAAACATACTTTTAAATTGGCACTATCCCTTTCACATATGTTTAGCCAACCACATTTTCATATTTGCTTGCATTACAGTAGTAAAAGAAACTGGCAATCATGGGTCATAAAGTGAATGAGACAGCTGGAAGCCTCTACAGTGTACAATCAAAAGCATCTTTAATCAATCCTTAAATTTAAGTGCAGATGCTTTATTTTTCCATACTATCACACAGATCCACATAGGCCATTCCAACTGCATATTCAACCTATAAAACACTTACATGCAAACAGCATGAGAGACCATTTAAGGCTTGTACTTTTACTTGGGAAGGACAAAATGTTAAAGTTCTGTTACCTCAGTTCACTATCCAAGTACAGCCAGGCCATGGCAAAATTTGAAGTCTGACAAAAGCAGGCTGTATTTTCCTGATGTTTAGGACATTAAAAAATCCCTCCAACAAAAAACTAAAACCACAAAAAATCCCCTCATTTTTTTCTGTTTATGCCACTCACAGGAGGCTTAAAATAGCAAATCTAAAAATTGTTTCTAGTTACTTCTAAGTCATTCTATGGCATTAAATCATTTGCAATAAATAAGACATTAATAGACACTAATACTACATGCCTTTCACTTAAAGCCTGTAAAGTGCCCCATGAAGACAGTAAAATGACAGAAGGAGCAAGGCTGTTGGTTGGGTTTTTTTTTTCCTTAAAATTCCAGTGCAACTGATAAACATGAGAGACATTTTTGGCTATGAAGGCACTGCATAATGGCCAGTCTCTGACCTAGGGTTTACAAGTCATTAGCTCCAGTGCTGGAGCAGGATACAAAATAAGGTGCTCATTGTCAGCTGATTACCAAGTTAGAAATACTAAACCCCAGGTATTCAGATGCAGCAAGGAGAACAAGACCTCCTATGTAACAGGACTGTATCTACAATGTGGCAGTTGTAGAAAGATTCTAACAAACAATGATTAACCTATTTGGTATTTGTTCAGTAACAGCACCGATAATATTCCTCATCTATAAAACTGACTGATCAATTTAAGATTCCAGAACATGGAAGCAACTTGTGATACACCAGGCTAATATCAAAAGCAAGAGATAATTTCATTATTTCAGTTTTAAAATGAGCAACTGCTTGATTTATAAATTATACTTAAGAAATAGCACACTCTGTAAAGAGCTCTGTGCATCTTCAGATGACTTCAGGTAATTTCATAAAGTAAACAGAGTTTTTTACACAGCTAAAGGAAGAATCCATGAAACCTTAACCTCTCTTACAAGAACTGCGGCTCATTACTGAGATTCTGACTCTCCTTTAATAAATTAGACCATTTAGGATGAGTACTTACAAGCATCTTTCCTTTTTCAGCTTAGATATTTTCAGCTGTAAGCCTGGAAAGTAGAAAGAAGAAATCACATGTTACAGAATTCTGATTTTAAAAAATAATTGAAGCAATAAATTAACCTCTCTTTGCCATCTGCAAAGAGAGACAAAAAATGTCACAAATCTGGAGAGGAAAAGGTTCTTTCTGGACTTTTTGAGTGTGTTCTACAGGATCCTGAAAACAAATATAGCCATTGCGACCTCCAGGAAATAAGGACTTCTTAAACAAATACACAGATTTCCACTTAAACAACTAAACCAACACCTCTGTGAAATAACCACACACGAACAGCCAGCACTGTCAAGGTATTTTCATTGACAATGCTCACATAAGTGGCATAAAATATGTTCTGTGTGCACATAAATTCATAATACTACACTGGAAATGAAGCATCCAATCACTGAACTCAGGAATGCTTTACAGTGCATAAGCATAAAGGAAACATTAAAAATATGTGATTCAAGGCTTTAAAGCACAGAAGGACAACATCTCCTCCTTTGGAGATGTGCCACCAGACTTTCTCAGTCAAAGCTTACTTAGAATATCTGAAGGTGAACTGAGGAATGATATTTCATCTGTGGCCCTTCTCCCACTAAGAATTCCACACTCCTAACTATATATTCTGAGCAGAAATAAAAATGTTTGCAAATACAACTGATGTTCTCAGCAGGAGTGGCCAGCACCGTCCAGCCAACCCGCTTCCAAGACCTTGGATGCAGAGAGACAAGAAGATATTTATGTACAAAACAGTTCAACAAGCAGGACACAATGTTAGGGAAATTTATGTGATATTACCCACACACAAGCTGGCCATTCCTATTCCACAGAAATAATCAGATCCCAATGATAGAACAGTTTCTTAAACAGAAATGCAAGAAAAATTTTCATAACATAGTATTTCCTAGCATGGTTATTTTCTTCTAACTATGAAAGGTTGCTACCAACTTCAGGTTGAACATTAGGTATCTTATAAGCTCTCTTGCAAAAGCATTATGCACCTTAGGATAGCAGGATAAACTTATAAACCCAGAACACTTGTAAGAAAACTTCAGACTACTTTGAATTTAAGCCTAAATACACAGCTGATGCTACATCTTACTACAGAAAATGTAGGTTAAGACAGCTAACAGACTATTTTTTCTCCCCTACCACACTCAACTAGGAACAACTCTAAGAGAAAAAATAATTGCTTGAGAAGGTTCACTCGTCAGGCCACTTAAAATGTCAAGCCAGCCACAGAATCAGTGAACCCACACTTGCTACGAGATGCCAGTGAGACAATGAGTTAAAAATGCAGACAGACTACTTAAAAAAATTCTTAGGAAATATAGCAAGATTTCTTTTATCTCCAAGTGTTCAGCACCTGTGAGACGTTATGCCCTATCATGCAGATCAGCACAGAAAGAGGGTTTATTTTTTTAAGTAGTTGCTATTCATCAAGTCAATTAGGCATCTGCAATTAGAACCCCTATAAAGCTTGCTTTAAAGCTGCTCCACGCCCATCGGAAGGAATGAAGCTGCACAACAATGCATCTCCTGTATGAACAGGTAGTCTGTTCAGCAAGTATTTAGGATTGTAACTTTGGCAACCTGAGCGGCCAATTGAAGAGGCAGGGCTCAAAAGGCCCAGTACTGTGCTACAGGTAACACTATCTCCCCTCTCACCTGAATTCAGGAGGAACTAAACTAGTTACTTAAAGGTTGCATTTTTCCTTAAATGACTGCAATGAGAAGGCAGGAAACCAGTCTGTCATATTTATCCAAGAGCCTTGAATTACTACATCTGCTGTAGTCTCTTCCCTTTGCCTTTCGAGAGCATTGAGAGGTTTTAAGCAGGCTCATTTAAGAAGCTTTCCTGTTTCAAGTTTCCTTATTTAACACAGGGAGCACGTAAAACTCTGTGGAACCATGCTATGTCCCTTCCCAATTCCCAATTTGATTTTACCTTTTGCACAATATTTTTATGGAATAGACAAGCTGTAGACTATATAAATCTACATTACCTAAAGCTCCCAAGTGCATTAGTAAATGAGACTCTACACCTATTGAAGCAATGGAGACCTTCTGTAAACTGTCATTAGGCAGATTAATTAAACAGCATTTCATGAAACTTGCTATTAGATTAGACTACACAGCTGTAATATTTCAATTAATGGCTATGATGATTTCTGTTCTGATGACTTTTCAAATTCATTAAATGCACTTCTTTAAAACTGACAGTGCCTTGGAAGACTGCACAATCTTTATCACTGAAGATTTCTTGAAACAAGTTGGACAAGCTACTGTCAGCTAATGACGCAGACATAATCCTACCTCAAGGGTACAGAGATGGACTAGATGACCTTCTAAAATCCCTTTCAGCTCAGGTTTTCTATAATTATTTACTTTTGAGGAACTTCCAGCCGTTTCCTTTCCTACAGCAATCTATCAATGAGATTGCTTTCCTTGTCAGTTTCTCTACTTCTATAAATACAATGATCTCTCTGTTGAGACCTTCTGCTTTTCTGAGGTAAGCAATAATTTTAAAAACTAGGCTATTTCTTGTACATAAAACACTGCTCACATTTCTATGCTGGCATATATTTTTAGTAGGCTTTTAGATTTAAATTAATCCTCAGAAACCATTTTGATAAGATCCACATGCAGCAAGCATCTATATAATTATTTCAAGCAAGAGGTAAGAATTACCATCTGTAGAAATAAATCAGATTATAAAAAGCATTATTAAATTCCTTTGAATCTTCGGGACACTATGCAAATATTCCACACATCCTACAGACAGGAAATAAAAGCAAATAGTTTTAATGACCATTATTCTGAGTTGTCGAGCACTACTGAACTCCATGAAAAGTCAACTGACACTGACCATGCCCAGCATCTTTGGAAACTGGGATGTAGGTGTCCTACCCATTGTCTCATAATTAATTTAAGTTAAATAATAGCTATTTTGGCTGAAGAAGGCCGAAATTTGGGGTTTTTTTGGAAGGGATCAGTTTAAAAGAATTAGAAACTGGATTTCTTTACATAACAGTGGAAAAGCACGACCTTTACAATATAGTAATATCAAAATTCAATAAAATCCCTTTCAAACTGCATGAGTTTGAAATATTCTTCAGTCTACATTCTATGGATATAACTTCTTAAACATGTCTGACCATGTCAAGTTCACATGTCATAAATGCTACTTTTCATGGATTTTAAAGAAAAATAATTCCACCATTTCAGTGCTTTGTACACTGTATATGCAAAAAGCTTTTTCAACAGCTACAAACTTTCCCTTAATCCACCTTCTACCACCTTTAAAATAATTTTTGCTGACATTCAAATTGGAAACTCATGAGTCAATTTTAATTCTTATTTATAGACTTCAGAAACAAGCAAAGTCTAGGCAAGTCTGTGTTTGATGTTTCTAAAATATCTTCCAGTACCATTTTCTTTCATATAAGAGGATCCCCACCTTCTGAAAAAATTAACTATCCTTCAGGCATGCCTTTGATGTTATCACAGAAGACCTAATTTTACCTAAGACAGTGTGGGACACACTGACAAAGGGCTAGGCATGAAAAAGACTGCCTGGTGGCAAAATTACCTGGCCACACCCTGCCTGCGTTCTAAAGAGTATCCTGCTTGCAATAAAGAAAACCCAAACTTGAAAATCACGTGCTGCACACCCCAAGAAACTAGAGAAAGGGTCACTTAACATAAGTCTCTACATCAGAGCTTTTTGGTTGTTGAGGTTTTGTTGTTCAGACATGCCACAGATTGCCAGATCCCATTCTGTCAGTACTTCCGCATTTATCTGTGGCTGACATCACACCCACTCCATAAAAAAAAAACCCCATCACCAATTTAAAAAAAAAATATATATATTAAAAAAAGGTTAATTTTTGTTGTGTTTTGGAACACAATATAAAATTGTAGTTCATGTGTTAATGTAAAGAAATGCTACTGTCTGCTAGAGTTTTCTTTCCAGTTGCCATATTGGTAAATGCTTTTTGGTTGCTTGTTTGGTCTGTTCTTTTAAATAAATAACAACCAAGCGTCACGGCCCAGTGCTGCAAATTATTGAACCAATACTTTCCGTAGGAGGCATGTAACATCTATTAATTATAAAACAATGTCCAAGACTTTTTCAAACCAAGAAGTGATGGCATACACATGGATGGACAGACCTGAAACTGTTTTGAGGCTGGCAGAAACAACCAAGGCCACTGAAATAGTCTGGGTAAAGATCCACTTGCATGACTAAAGCTCTTAAATTACAAAAACTCGCCCACTTTTATTCCAGCCTTGGATAAATATTATTTCATACATAAACTTGTAAGAAGATACAGTTTAATACTGCTTTAAATCCATCCAAAAGAGTGGTTTTATGTGACTTTAGATTAACAGAACAAAATGTTCACTTAATTTATGTTTTTTAGCAAAAAACCCTTATGAATATTCAGTAACAATACATATGGTGCAATAATTAATCTTTTCAGAGTTACTGAAGAATGAACAGACAATAACAACCAATCTGTAGTAAAATTGTTGTTACAAGTCACATAATGTGAGAATAATCATACCATAAAAGCATTATTGATTTTGCTGAGAAAATTTAGAGCACTGAAGTCTGAAGAAATAATTTTCACTTCAGTAACATTAATCACAGTGTGATTTTGGCATCAGGGAAATAAACAGTGCAAGTAATTTTAATGTATCTGAAGCAACTAAAGCCAAAAGCAAAGAATCCATTCAATAACATGGTTTGGAAATTTGAATCTTAATCCATTAAAGTAACTCATAAATATTTTGAAGGCAAGCAGAGACTCCACATAACATTGTGTTACTCTTTCTTCACTGACCTAGCAAATCATTTATACATGTTGATAGTTTAATCCTGTTAAACCAGGCTTTGGTGGTCAATCTCTAAGGATCATTTGTAATCATCAGGTCCAACTTTCTACATAACTGAAAACATTAAAAATCTGTTTAGTTCCGTGCAGAGTATTTTGGTTCAAAGTTTTTCTGTGTAAACTGACAAACACCAACTTTAACCTGGCAAACCCAACCTTCAATGATTTACCTTGCACTTCTTTATCATGACATTCTTTGAGTTTGGACCACAGTTCTTTGAAGAAATCTCCTGTAGGTTCTGCAGAATTAGGGCTCCCACAGCTTCCTCCAGATGAGTTCATCTTGCTTTTTGCTGCTCCCAACTTCTTTGACTTGCAGAACTGGCTCACTCTCAAACTTTTTATTTTAAATTACATAGTTACGAAACTGTTTCTGAAGAGGGGTGTACGTTTGCAACAACAGAATGATAACACTTACATTTGAATTTATCAGAGTATAACTTGTAGCCATGGATGAAATGTAAAGTTTACTGTTTATCCTTATTGAGGATATATACTTACATACTTTCATACTGACAGTCACCCTGAAAGCTTCCACAATGCCAAGTATTTTGCTGCAGGTGATTACAAACTAACAGAATTCTCCTCCCTTAAAAAACCATTAACTTAAAATTAGATTAAAATATTTAGGAGTCTTTTTTTTCCTACCTAAAGATAGAATTATACCAAATTCCTGTTTTCCAAAAGTAAGCCATAGTGCCAAAATCTGGCTGCCAGCAAAAGCATTTGTCAAAAGTTTTATCAGAGATGGATTTGTCCATACATCCTTTATATAAACTTGGATTCCAATTACATCCTTCTACAAAGAAGAGCTCACATCCCCTTAAAGTCTTCATAGTTCTATATTAAAATGATTCCCATTCCCTGATGGAAAAAACCCAAGACTAATCACAAAAATCTATAAATCTCCAAAACATTAATATTTGAGAAGAACTATCAAAGCAAGATAGCTCTGTCTTGGAAGCTTGACTGCCTACAATATTTAGGATAATCTTACCCATATCTCTCACTTGTTCTGAGGGGTTTCTTAGAGAGATGCCCTCAGGCATCTACAGGGGAAGCATGGTACTCAGATCTGGCTTGGCACTGGGTGTCCAATATTGAAATACTCCTGTAATCTCTGTCCTTCAGTTCCCACTGCGTGAAACTGGGCATTCTAAATTTTCCCCATTTTTATGCAGTCAATTTTACACAAACACTTTTGAACAGGGACTGCCATTACCAGGTGGGCACAGCTATCTCTATGACTTTGTAATATAAAATACAGTAAGAAAAAGAAAAGAAAAGAAAAAAGCTAGGTATTTTGTACTAGTTTTGTACTATTCCTAAATTAACAACTTGAGCAAGCAAACCACCATGCCCCTACTGCCAAATGGAGGGAACAATTTGCTCTCAAACTTTTGAGGTATAAATTATAGTTCAGATGATACAAGGTCTATGATTAGTCAAGAAGCTGCATTTCCTATCTTGAGAGCCTTCAAGCAGCTTAGAGCATCTGAATGCAGATACTGGTCCCCCAGATTCCCCACAAAAAAATGTTCAGTCCAGTGGTCAGTAACCAAGGGTAGGGCCTGGAGGCTTTGGCTCCACTCTCCTGTCTCATTTCTCTGTGCACTGTTTTCTTTTCAATCTGGCTGTCTTAACAATGGAATAAAAAATAATGGAAAAAACATTATTATCAACAGAAACACTCGAACTGTATGTTTTCTACAGTTCAAGGATACTTAAATGTTACAATAATGCAGCCCGCAGTTCCACATTTGCTTTAACCTGCTCTGTCCATAGTAAACTTATTGCCTATTTTAGGATATAGCTTCAAGTTAGCCAATGTTATCTTCAGAGAAATCCTTAATAAAAATTAAAATTACCCTTTGGAATTCACAATGCCTACTAAGTCTTCAACAGAAGCTGAACAGTAATTTGCTTGCATCTTTGCAGCTGAAATGCTCCACTTTGTGTGCAGCCACATTAAGCCATCTTCCAATGCTTCTTTGTGGAACCAGTTGCCTTAGTGACATTAGGAATGGCTTTTGACCTCTTGCTTCACACCTTCTACAGATGTTTCAGGATCAAGCTTTTTCTCTATCAAGAGCTAGGGCAGTGAAAACCACACACTTGCTCTCACTTACTGTTTCAGATTTAAGTATGTCAGATGACTAATTTCCATGGAAAAGTCATCCGGTGTCCGTAGATTTTGTTTTGTTTTGGGGTTTTTTTTCCCCAAGATGAAGCAAGAAAAAAAAAAAACCACACAAAACTCGCTCAGAGTTTCTGCAAATTACTAATACATCAACCGACTACAAATAGGAAAAAAAGAGCGAGGTATTTCCCCAAGCTTCATCTGTTTCAAGATCCCAAAAGGATACATTGCTTCCTACAGGCGTTGGACGCCCCTTAAAACGCAAGAAGCGTCCAAGTCGAGCCTCTGACAGGCCCGGGCAGCTGCACAGGTGTAAAAGTGATGGCTTAGCCTCCAGCCCTAAGAAAGCGCTTTCCAGTCCCCAGGGGAGACAAGGCCAGGGCTGGATGTAGGGACACTGCAGGCAGGGCCAGACCTGGAGGCTGCTCGGGGCTGGGGGTGGGAGCAGGGCGCCAGCCCCTCTCCCGGATGTCCCTCCCGCTTTGCTGCCGTCCTGCCGACTGCCACAGAACCACCTCAAAGCGTCCCTTTCCCCCTTCCTCCGCAAGCCAACTCCCTCCGGCACCGTCCGGCTCTCCACGGCTCCCTCAGGGAATGCCTCCGGGAATCCCTCAGCACCGACAAACGCTGCCGCTTATCGGTGTGGATGCCTTTGCGGGGAGCACACGGCGCCTTGATCCCCGCCAAAAACCACCGGCTGCTCCTACAGACTCAACTCTCCTGCACTTCCCGGCGGTGAACTTCGCTCTCCTTTCCCCTCTCGCACGAACGCCGCACAGAAAACTCACTCGGAAAGACACGCCGGGATGCTCTGGGAAATCCTGCCATGACCAACACCTGGGAGCTTCCCGCCAGGTTTAGGTCAAACCCCGCAGCCGGGTGGCCAGAGGGGCGGTGTGGCATGTCCCACACGCCGCTTCTCCCGGGCGGCGGGAGCCCCCCC
>VWZN01003417.1:312162-327152 GCA_013396955.1 Regulus satrapa | reverse complement strand
ACGGGGCGGGTTCAGGTGTCGGGGGTGACGCAGTCACAGGTTCGCAGGTTTCGTTGGGTTGGAAAAGACCCGCTGAGCCCCGCTGTCTTAGAGCCCACCACTGACCAAACGCCGCCAAGCCAACTAGACCACGGCACTAACCTCCAGGCTTTCCTTAAACACCTCCAGGGAGGGCAACCCTATCACACCTTCCTGGGCAGTCCATTCCAGTGTCTTAATCACCCTTTCTGTGAAGAAATTCTTCTTAATTTCCAGCCTAAGCCTCCTCTGGAGCAACCTGAGGCCACTCTTTTCTGTCCTGTCACTTGTTGCCTGGGAGAAAGGTTGACCCCCGCCTGGCTACAGCCTCCTTTCAGGTGGTTTAGAGAGCGATAAGGCCTCATCTGAGCCTCCTCCAGGCTAAAGACCCCCAGCTCCCTCAGCAGCTCCTCATGGGACATGTGCTCCAGACCCTTCACCAGCTTCACTGCCCTTCTCCGAACATGCTGCAGCACCTCCATGTCCTTCCTGAGCTGCGGGGCCCAAACCCCACTGCCTCAGCAGTGCTGAGTACAGGATCCTGCTGGCCACGCTATTTCTGACACAGGCCAGGATATGCCATTGGCCTTTTTGGCCACCTGGGCACACCGCTGGCTCATGTTCCTTCATCGAGGTCACCAGGTGTTGTCTCAGCCCCTTCTTCCTCTGGCCCAGTACTTGGGGTTTTCACAGATAAAAGCCAAGGGGACAAGCCAGGCTCTGGCTGGTGCCACAGTTTGGTGTGACAGCAGGTACAGAACACTCTGGAAAAGCAAGGGTGTGTGTGAAAACCTGCTGTTGAAACAAATGCTGCCCCTGCCTTCCTGAACAAGGTTTAGATGTAAAGAGGATCAGTGGGGTGTACAACTGTGTCAGAAGTGGCCTTGCCTTCAAGGCTGTGCTGCTGGATCTATCTGTGTCCCAGGATCTGTAATCTGATTGCTGAGGCTTACACACAGAAGTAAGTGGGGGGCTTCCCCCCACCCTCTTGTTCTTAACAGTTTCCATGGCTCGTCATTTTACAACAGAGCAGCCTACGCATATTTTTGTGTTTTATGTGAATATGGAAACCAGTAGGCACATATAATTAGTATAAGGCTGCTGAACTTTTTTGTCACTTCTCAATGTTATATTTTTGTGCCCAAATTGCAGACCAATGTTGCTTCGTTCATTGGGACCAGCCCTGATGTCTGCAATGAGGAAAAAACCCTTGATTTTAGGTAGTTCTTCATGATGAAATAGAAACCAAACACAGTTTTTCACTATTACTATTCTGCCTTCACGTGATTCCACTGGACCATTTTGGTGTGTATAGGAACTCTTGCAGAGGCAGCTTGGGGACATGACTAGAAGAGACATAATAGTGAACAGTTGGGAAGGGGACACTGCTGCAAACATATACTTTCTAGATTGTTAATAGCAATATTTTAAAAGTTACCTGTTCAGGCATTTCGTAATTGTTAGTAGCTGTTCAAGCTAATTCTTTTTACATTGCTCTGATCACTCAGGTCTTAAGAAAACATCATAAATAAGGAGCTACATCATAAATAAAACTGGATCTGAAATACTATTTCAGCATTTTTGAGGTATTTGGAAGTACTGTCAGACAGGACACGACACATGATTCAAGCTTCAAATCTGTTGTTCCTTGTTGTTGAAAATATCCTTGGCTTCCCATCAAGCATGTACCATGAATTCTGAAGTATTTTGAAAAAATATTGTACCTAATTTTTATGCCCATTTCTCATCATTACTTAACCGCTTATTTTTCAACTTAAATAAAAGGAAAATGCTGTTCAGGAGCCCAGCAGCAGATTATTTATTGTAAGATCAAACTGTAAGTTTGATCCATTATCAGATTATTGGTAGGCATATGGTGAAACTAAAATCAGCAGAAAGCTGCCATTTCATAATAGGTTGTGATAGACACTCCAGTCTTTCTAAATAAAACTTATTGACATCATTCTACTTCTGTAGTCTAAAAGTTTGCGATGAAGGCAAACAATAATTTCCTCCTGTTAAGAGAAGCAGATGCCTTAAATCTACACACAGATCTGATAAGTAGCAATAAAATAGCCCTCTTGCTGATTGATCAGATATTTTACCATAAACTCTACCTTTCTTACTATTTATAGGAACACTCTGGCAAATAATTATGTCATCCTTTTTATTTCCCAATAAACTCTGAGCTGTTTGTTTTCATATTCTTTCATGTTGATCTTTACAGCAGTATAAATCCACTGACTTCTACAGTTATCTACTCCACAGTAAGTGAAAACGGATTAACGCTAACGGTTGAACTTTACTTTTATCTCCCTTCCAGATTTATTTGATTTTATGTACTCCGTACTCACATAGTTGGCCGCTGAATAGATCCCTGACTCACTGAATGTGCTAGAAGACTACTGGAGAGTCTGATATTCCACATTCACACACTGGGTGTCTTAAGATGACTTGTCTAACTGGAACTGCATCACATTCACCTTGTAAGAGTAAACACACACACCTAGACAATAAAACTGTGGGAAAAATGCTTCACCGTTGCCGCGCTTGAACAGATACGAAACTTCCTGTGGTGTCATGGCCCGTGTCCAGATTTCAAAATAACCCTTACTGTGGCACACTGAACTAGGTGGCAGGACGCTTATCCATGAGCAATTCTGCAAAAAGGGAAAATCTTGTTTTGTCCTAGCCCATTTTAGACCTGGATGGTTTGAAATGTTTAACCCTATAGTAGTAGGTGGAGTTGTCGATTTTCAGTTACAGTTTAGCAGCAATGCCTTTCTTCTTGATGACTGGACTGTTTACCAGCAAATCAGCTAATAACTGAAGTTCTATTGTAAGACTGATGCAATGTTTCAGCACAGGTAACATTTAAAATATTTAATTCACACCCTCCCTCTTTTTTGAGGGGTCGTAGACAGGCTGCGTTTCTAACCACTCAGGTAGCAGCAGATGACCTGTTTCACTGAGTATGCATACAGAGTAGGGCTAAAAGATATTAACAGAAAGCTTACTTTTTTGTTGTTGCTGTTGTTTCTATTACTTTCAATTTAGATGTAAAGATTAAAACCAGATTTGAATTGCAATTGGAAGTCCAATTTTAATATTTTATTTGCTTTGTGCATAAAGGTAGCTATTTCATCCTTTGTGTATATGTATATATATGTATATAATACATATATTATATAAATACATGTATGTATATGTATAAAATACATACACACACATTCCTTATGCATTTGCATCAGATTTAATAGATCACACATACATATGTATGCATGGCCAGTGTGTTCACAACCTCCTCGACTTGCAGATCTGCAGCTAAAGGATAAAAACATTGTTTAACTCTCTAGTCATATTCATCTAATGTACTTTATGTTGAAATTGCCAGTAAGGACATCAAAGGAGCCTAACTTCAGATGTAGCAAAAAACAGTATGTGGCACAGTTCAGCTGCTACCTAAATGGGATTGGAACTGGAAGTGCCTCTGAGCAGCATGATTTCTTACAGCTGGGAGGACACACAAAACACAGACCCCACCACTGCTGTCTAGCACAGGTGGTTGCTTTCTCTGGAAAAATAGGGAGGAGCCACTGCATCACCCCACTAGCTGAATTTGATTCTTCTGAAGCTGCTTGCACGGCCATCCATGTTTGAAACTGAGCCAAGATCAAATTCCCCCATGCCAGTAACACTGTTCATTTTAAGGAACCCTCTTCTTTGAAGTGCTTTCATCTGTAGTCACAAACTGCCAGGGCTTATTCAACTCAAACTCTCAAGTCTCTTAGGAAGTCTTGAGGGAGGGGAAAAAAAAATTATGTTGTCTTGTTGCAGGACCCCAGTGCAGTGTTCCTGGTCTGCAAGCTCTAAGCAGCAGCACCTATTTGTGTTCGCTGCATGCGGAAATGTTTTGCTCATACTGATGTTTCTCAGGGTGACATGACCAGTTTGAGTAGTTGTGCATATTTATCTCAGCTTTGGAAGGCTGAAGTAAAAGTTAACAGATCTGTGCAAAAAAAAAAAAAAAATCATGCCACCTACCTTTTACTGTAGTGAACAACACGAATTCAGGGACAGAAAAGAAACAACTTATAGGAAGTAATCTTTTACTTACCATTTGGGAAACAGAAATCCCCAAACAATAACCCCTGTGCTTCCAGCCCCCTAAAAAAAATAGAAAAGAAAAAAAGCCATCTGAGAAAAACCCAAATAAAATGGAACACAAACAGGAGAGAAGATGGCAAGCAGCATTTTGAAAAAGTGATTTATTTAGTTTGAATTTTAAATATATTTAACATGTTCTGTGTTAACATCCTATAGCTTCAGAAATCAAAGCTCTCATGTAGCATTTTATAGGCTCTGCACAGAGTTCTTGTGCAAATCATACAGTTCAGCCAGCTGTAATTTTGGGAGAATGGTTTATCCCTTAGCAAGTTTTTCTTACATATTTGATAGCAGAATCAACTGAGAATGTAAGAAAATTGTACATTTTTCTGATTAATATTATCAGCTTCTGTGGGACTACAAAATTTTACTATGTTCTTTTCTGGTTTTCCACACTTTGAAGAAAATATTTTGCACACACATGGAGTGCTGCTAATGAGAAGGTGATTTCAGTTCATTGATTTTTTTTTTTTTTTAAGAGGCTCAGGAGGCCTTTTCCTTGGCACTCTACAAAAGAATAATATTAATTTTAGCATCAACCTGGAAATAGCTGGCAGTAAACCTAATTGAAGCTTCCTGTTGTGTGACTACCATAAAGTCTTGCATAATCCTGTATAGATATTTTGTATCTAGTGGTTTATATCCACTGATTCTGATATGGGGCTTTTTTTTCACATCACAAAAGAGAATGGTAATTGTTTTGCTTAAAGTTAGACAACACCAAGAATTCCTGGGAGACAGAAATAGCTATGTGAGGGTTTTTACAAATGTACCTACACAGATATTGAGAAGATTCACATTTGCTTAAGTTAAATAGTTATTTTGTCCTAACAGGCATGACAAAACCTGTCTTCATTCCTTTCTATTCAGCTCAGCAAGTAGTTCTGTGTTCCAGTAGTTAATCAGTTACCAGATTCCGCAGCTTTTGTTTTCACACTGTTTAATTTTTCCTATTTGACACAGAACCTCTGAATGGATTCAGCTGCAGATACAGGTACAACTTTCAGGTCAGCCTACTCTTTATGACTAGCACTGTTTTTTATTGCCATTACCACCACCGTTACTCATTCTAAACAGATAAATTTCTACAAAGTATGTAGAAAGAAAGCAGTAAGAACGACAAGTAAGTTTCCTGTCTTACCATGAAATAGGTAAATCTAGGCTTAAGTAGCTCTCTCTATAAAATTGAACAATTTAAAAAAGTTAGTCTGGCAAGAATTAATAATCACACATCTTACTGTAATTGCACTATGCTGTATCACAACACTGCTGTTATGTGACAGAGATTATAAAAATGCTGTATAAAATAGAAGACAAACAATCAATACTCAAGTGAACTGCTCAAAATACCAAGTCATTGGTTTTGGAGTTTCTATCTGTCACTCCCGTACTAAGTTCAATGAACTGTCTCTGTAGTAAATACTCTGCAGGCATGGAAGATGATGTTGAGCTGCACACAGAAGGCTCAGACAGCTGCAATTACCAAAATCCTGTCAACAAGTGCCATAGAGACTGACAGTACTCAAACACGTTAAGGAGATAGCCACTATACCACTTCAAGCATCAGAGAAATTTTTTGCTTAAGGTTATCTTAAATTAATTTTAAAGAAAGATTTTCAAAACTCACCCTTCTGTTTGAATTGTGAAAAGTTCAGTTCTTGGTCGGGGTGATAAATATTTACTATTGACTTCCCCTCCAGCTATAAACCTCAAGTGTAAGTGAGATGAGGAAGCCACTGTGGACCACACTAGAGAATGCCGAGAGGAGATCTGCTGCACCTAAGATATATACAATGTGCAATGGATAACCTAATATGCCTTTCATTTAACTGGCTGGGCAGGTTTCTGCATTCTGGAGAGCATGGAATCATACCAGAATTTGTTGGCATAACAAGCCCGTCAGACCGGTTCCCGGGGCACCCAGGAACCTGCCCAACCAGTCTGCATCAAAGGCCGGCCCAACATGCTGCAGCTCAGCTCGGCTGGGGAGGCTTCTACGCCGTGAATTATTCACGCCTCTGTCAACTCCCAACATACTAGTCAGAGAAAATGATGTAGCCTCCAGCAAAATAATTTACCGAGGGGTGGGGGAGTGATACATCCTTGTTAAGTGTAGCAAGATCTTATTGTTATAAATTTTGTTTCATTTTATATGCAGATGAACTGGGCTAGAGGTCTGCCCAGCTTTAGTGCACAGAGAAACAGAGAAGAAAATGCCTTTTTTTATAACACTATCAGTACAGACTTATTATAATGGAGTAACACCAAACCTTTAGTGCGACCAGCTAAAACCCCCTGAAATGATGCACTAATTCAGATTAATTTCCAGTGCAAAGTGGAAATAAACTATATACTGTCTGCATAGGATTCAGCATATCTTTGTTACCACAGGAGAGACAGCACACTGGGAGCTTGTGCATAGACCTTGTGACTTTGGTGGAGCCCTAGGTCTGTGCAAGCTGACCCTGTGTTACTGCACAGCCTGTTTGCTTCAAGGTGAAACAGGTCAGAGAACATGGCACGTAGGGGCCACGCTTCCATAACTGTGAGGAAATCCAACAGTCGTCCTGCTGCAATAGGACATGGGCTGCAATGGCAGCTGCACTGCTTCGTGTTCATGGCTGTGGGGCAAGAATACTTCCACAGCAGTCCTGCATATTGCATAGTTATTCAGGCTGTAGGCAGAGATCAGCATATGCCCCAACAGAACCCTTCAGCTGTGTAAACTCATTACTATTTTTTTTTTTAAATTTTTATTTTTCAGATACAAATATAGGCCATAATTTTCAGATCTCCTGCTGTGATTGCCAGGGATATTGAGTAAAATCGGTAAGAGCTGTAATTAACACTTCTGATTTTGTAATTATGGGTACATACGTATACATATACATATACAATCAGTCTGATAAATCTGTGCTTATTTTTTGTTTAGGCACTTAAAATTCAAACACTCGGGCTTGAAATGGTTTGCTGTGTTGAATATTGTCAAAGGCTGTGAGTAACAATAGAAAGCTGTGTTTGTTCATAAAATGATCCCACAGGGATATTTTTCATTTTTTAGATCATCTTTCCTTACTTACAATTTTAATAATAGCAAATAGACAACCTGTGATCAGAACAGGAAATTACCACAAGATTGAAAGAGTGTTGTGTAGCACAGGCAGTTTTCAGCATTGACCTGAGTATGAAAGACAAGCTGGTATTTGAATATTCTCAGATGATTCTACTACAGGAAAGTAACCCTTCCTATAAAACAGCATCTTATGACTGCCTTGAAGAGAAGGTTCTTTTCTGAAAAAGGCAGCTAACTGAGCTGAAATGCCAGATGTATGCTGTTTGTGCTTGCAGTCACACCACCTTAGGCTATGATTGCATACAGCTAAGCAGGGCTGGGCTGGGTCAGTACTTGGATAAGGGATTTACAGGGAGTTCGCTGCAGGAAGTGGTTAGGGTGATTCAGGAGGCTATACTGAGTAATCGGGCATCACTGCCAAATGTGATGGAGACATAGGGTTCTGGGTATGCCCCAGTCCTGGTGCCATATTAAATGGAAGTTTCTAAAGACTCCAAAACCCTTTCCACAAGCACTTCATCTTGAACTCTAAATCCCTATCCAAGGTGAATGTACCATGTCTGCCTACGATTTGGTTTTTTGAGTGTCGCACAGTTGGATAAACTGTGTAACTGATTAAAACAACTAAATTACCACCCAAAATAACTGTAAGGCTGGCAAAGGTTCTGCTTGTAGACTAGGCTTAAGGAGGGCTGGTGTGCTTAGAAGCTAGTCTACTTCCAACTATGTCAGCTGGTCTCATAGAAGATATTGTTCTGCATCCTGAGCTCATCCTTAAACTTGGAGTCATATAGTGAACATGATGATGGGCCTTTAAAGGCATTGTACTTGCCATTGAACTCTTTACTGGACTCTGAAAAAGTTCTAAATGTAGACTTACCACAGACATAAATATTGTAGCATCATGCTTGCTCAGAGTTCTCTGTGAGAGAGATCCTTTGTCCTCCTGAAGAAGGCAGTATAATTATCTGAAAGATCTATTTCTTTCTTATTTCAAATATCATTTGCATTAAATGGATTTCACAGATTAATTCTCTTCAAAATCAAACTGTTTCATGCTTTTCCAGTTGAGAATAAAGTACAAGTTGTTCGTCATCTCTGGCTTCCATCAAGAAAAGTAATGCTTATATGTGAACTCTACCAATTTATACAGTGATCACATAATATTTTCAGGAGAGGAGTCTCAGAGAGGTGCAATTCTGAAAAGTAAGACAATATAAATGGTGCAGGCTTCAACTTGTTCTTATAGCGAAGGTATGCACAAACATTCATCTCTACAAGTATTCATTATGGAGAGTTTACAACATACCTCCCCGTAGCTATCAAAAGCTGTTCAGTGCATTCACAAGCAAATTCAGATAACACACATGCCCCCACCCCCCACCACAGTTAGGTAATATTTCTTCCCTCTTGACTAGCTGTGTAGCAGTATGAGGACAGGAGACTGCTGGTTCATAAAGGGCATAATGAAAAGTAGGCCAAGTCCAACCTTGGGAAAGGAAGAGAGGTAGCAGCAGTTAATTTTTGACCTAGAGGCTGACTAGAGAAAAATGCCTTCAAGTGAGCCAAGGGATGCAACCTAATGCATTTTTGATGCTTTTCTGAGCAAAAACAGGTTTAGAACTTGTTGCAACTAATTTGTTGATGACAACAGTTTCTCTTTTACCTCGTCAGAGACAGCAGAATATAAAAAATTAATGACAAGAGAACTATCACTATTCTCACTACAAAAGTAAGCCTGATACAAAAGCTTGCTATTTTTCTCTGAGAGGAAAAAAACTATAATTTTTTTTTTTTTGGTGTCTTACAGAATTTAGGACTGCTTTGCCTTTTTTTTCATGGAGATTAATCGTTACAGAAGAGTGAGTATTTGCTCTAAGGAGTGTTACAATGCAGGAACCAGAAGAGGCATTGCTGTCATTGTTTGGTGTCTGAATAATAAATACTATTTTATTATTTGTCTTTGTTTTCAGATGATCCTGTATTAAGGAACAGGCTTTCTATATGAAGACATAGAAGCATGGGATATCAAGGACCTCACAGTTATCTTTCCACATGCTGAAATTAGGTACTTTATTTTTCTGTTTTGTCATCTAGGCCTTCAGTTATTTTAAATATGAGAATTACTTTCCCATCCCTTAACCTGTACTTATGGTGTCTTCTGCAGGCCTTGGCCAAAGGCCTTAGAAAATCTGAGTAGATTGTCTAGTAATCAGTTGTCTCCTGTTTTACTAATACACTAGATAGTTTTGTTAAGGAGCTACAGTTTTTTATTGTAGGAGTCTTGCTGAAATATTCTTAGCGCATTCGATTTCTCTTTGTGTCTCATTGCAAAATGAAATTATAGTTTAAATCAAGCTATTACTGAAGAAACACTCACTAAAATTTTCAATAGGTCTGTTTTTAAAAAAGGAATATGTTTTTTTTTTTTTTTTTCTTTCTGGTTCATTGAGTATCAGTGAGAAAATATATTTTTGTTTTGTAACCTAATGTTAGTGAGACAATATCTTTCGTTAGAAATTGAAAATGCCGCGTTGGTATTAAGAATCTTCAGAATTCAGAACATTGAGGAAAACCCAACCACTCTTACATTCTATTACTTAATTCAGCAATCCTGTTCTGGAATTTTCTCTTTCAATACCTAAAGCTTTGTTGGTTTCTCCGGGTTCTTGTACTTAGAAACAGCAAGAGGAAGAGGGTATTAGGAAAACACTAGATGGATATAAATGTGTGTTCCAACTTTTCAAAAGAAAAGCTTTTAACTTTTGCAATTAATGTCTTTTACAGAAAATTCTAAGCTTCTAAACTTTGAAGGAGCTTTGCTAATGACTTTACTGAAGCCAGATTTTTAATCCTCTAATTCTATCTTGTATGATAAAATAATTTTGAAAAAATTACTGTTCCAGTATATGTTTCTGGCTTGAGCTGTTAAGGGAACGATTCACTTTTTGAAGCAAGGGGGAAAAATAAACTTAGGCAGCCTTTTTTCTGTGATGCTATTCCATACACAGTACAGAGCTTTACTATGACTCAAGATTCCCTTCCTGGCCATGCACAATAAAAACGGAAAATCAAGACAGACCCATCAAACCTCCACCTTTGACCTTCAGCCTGTGGCTTAAACCATTAGAATGCTTGTATCAGTTCAGTGCATCATGCAGCAGATCACTAGCTCTACATCCTCTTCCTCTTGCTTCTGTCCTGCTTGCTTCTCTTCCTTCTTCAACTTCTGTCATCTATGATCAGTTGCTTATATTCAGCAGCTGTGAAAGTCACACTGTTTAACCTGTTGTCAGTTGTTCTTAGGACTTTAAAAGGAAAAAAGTCTGCACTATTCAAATTGGATGAACAGACTGGCTTGTTTTTGAGCCTCATTTAGTATTCCTTCTTTATTCTGTTTATTAGATTAACTACTGTAGATTAGCTATCTCTGGGAGATCGCAGGAGGAGGTATCTTGTGGCAGAAGGAGGGGAAGAGCAATGAGAAGTGGGAAAGGTGTGGCAGTGCCTTTCCCCAGCACAGGTCTCGGCAGACCTGCCCATCTTCCTCTGAGACACACATCTGAAACCCTGATATTCACAAATGGCAAAGAGGCTGTCACTCATCTTCTTGATTTATTCAGAAGCCAGCTTTGTCATTGTCTCCAAAATAATCCAGTGAAAATGTTGGTGGACTTTCTTGGTAGAGGGTATCGGTGAAATAATCTGGTTTAAGGATTTTATACTTAAACAAAAGGAATCTTTAAATCACAATTATTAAGTAAATATAATAGCACAGCCCCACAAAATCAGGATAGCTGAAGTACTGGCAAACCTTGTCAGAGCAGACTGTGGTGGGCTCACAGAATTATTTTTTAAAGCAAAACGAGTTTCACATCGTAACAAAGCAATGGCAGCATGTCTGAGGTGCACATGCTCCAAACATTTCAATGTATGAAAGAGATCCAACTTGTAGGAAACTGATGCATGCACAGTGACCAAAACATTACTTAATATTAAATGATTGTTGTTAAAGGCCTTAAAATTGTGTGAGGAAACTGTGCAATGACCTGACAGCTACAGTATGAGCACATTCCTTGACTAACTCTAAAAATTATACTATACATTTTCCTCATATCCAACTGCTCTATCATTAAAGAGATGGGATCTACTGAAAAACCACAAACAAGCAAACACAGAAAAGGTGATAGTGATTTAACAGTATTTTTTTTTTGTTAGAATTATTTTCCTCCCTCAGTAAAACTGCATGACTAAAACATTAACTCTTCACCTGCACAGGAAAGATATAAACTTTAAAGTGATTCTTCTTTCCATGATGCCGGTCAGATTTCATTTGCACTGTTTTTACTGTGCTGTGCATAACACCACAGCTTTTCAATGCTCTAGTGATAATAATAAAATATATTTAAAAAAAAAAAAAAAAGCAGTACATTACAGACACAATGTAAGTATTGTTGTTTCCTTAAGTACTAATGAGCTTCTGAAAATTCCAAGGGAAGTGCTAATTTACCTAAAGGAAAATTTATTCATTCTGGTGCTTCCAATAAGCTCCTGACAGAAGGCAGGATTGTCAGGACTGATGGCTCAGGTCGCCTTTATCTGAGCCTCCACCCATGACAAGGTCAAAATCCAGCTGATAGCTAAGGACTAAATCATGTTGTCTGAGAAAACAGATACTGCAGGATTTTAGAGTAGAAGAGTTTTTTGGATGATTCACTTAAGCTAGACCAAATTAATCTGCGGCCACTTACTTTGACTTTCATTCCAAATCAGCTAAGCTAAGACAGGAAGTCTGGTTTTGAATGTGAACTTCCGTGATCAGACAACTTTTTGGATTTGCTCAGTGTAATCAGTTTAGAATCTCATCTTTCATCACTGTGTCTGACATAGGCAGATTAGAGAGAAGTAAGCTAAGGTGTGAATTTACAGCACATTGGCTACCTTGCCCTAGTCCTTTCTGAACAAACACTTGTAGCGTGGCAGTGTATCCTAGTGTCAAAGTGGACTAACTAGTGAATTCTGATGGTGTTTCCTAGTCCTTTTGGCAGTGGTTACCTTTTATAGCTGGGACTTAATCCACTGAAGTTTGCTCATACCCCACTCATGAGAATAGTTTGTATTCCCCCATGATTAGCAAAGAGTGAGCGGCAAAGTCATTAAGGCTGACCTGGAGCATGTACTCTAAATTGGTGCTTGTGTAGGCAAAGTGTGTAATTTAATTGGGTGCTACATAATACAGTTATCTAAAACTGAAAGCAATTGTCCTAATCATCATTTGTGCAGGTTCTTCCAGTACGGTCTTCTTTAGAAAATAAATGTTTTAACAGATGCTTTTGTGAAAGTAAAATAATTGGTATTTGATCTAGAATTTTAAAAAGTGACTTACTCATACAGTGTGGAGACCTTGAGTGTTTCTATTTGCAAATCAGCAAGGTGTTTTTTCTTACGTAAGCATCTAAAAAGGCAAAATCAGAACACAGTGGTGAAACCATTCTTTTCTGGGCACAACATCTAGAAAAACCACTCTGATGCACGCTCTAGAATTAACACAACTACATTTCTGAGGGCACCCACCTCATGCTCCCCAATAAACTACTTCTAGTCAAGACTAAATAGGAAGCAGTTAGTTTCTCCTCACCCAGCCCAAGCATTAATTCTCCACCTTCTTAAAACTGGGCTGACTCATATGCAGTCAGGGCCAGACAAAATGCTCTGTAAAATGGCATCAGCTAGGAACCTAAAAGAAATACTGACCAACAAATTTTTTTTAATTCAGTAAATGAAACTGTGTGAACTAAATGGGAGAACACTTTTACCCACCCCAGCAATTCAATGAATATGTGGAATAGCGAGTAGTGTATTTGTACCTTCGATCATATATTTTTTTTCTTGCACTCAGGTCTGTGATTCATTACTTTCTGGCTTGTATTCAAGCAAATATAGGAATATAATTAATTGTAGGAACAAATATCAGGGACTTATATTTGAGTTATGCTTTAAAAGGCAGCGAAACAAAAGCAAAAAGTGTTAAATCACATCTAAGGTATTGATCTAGGCTCTGCTGCTGTTAAAGCAGGCTTCCATGTTAGAAATTAAGGGATTGTTATTTCATTAAGGAAGTGCATAAAATAATTTTTCATCCTGAAATGGATGATCTCAGTGTAGGTGTGTGAGGAAATTGTCCAGTCATGCTTTTTCCTTTCATTAATTTGCTACTCTTTAGGTTTTGTGGTTTAGGACTCTTCAAAGACTTGTCTCTATTTAGTCTGTGGGGGCACAGAGAACCAAGGAATGAAATGGGTCCCCGTGTTTCATAAACTGGGCTGGCAATGATTCTGCTGCCTGAACGCCTGTGCTGGAAAGGACATCTGCATCCCCTGTGCAGCTGGCTATCCAGCTGCTCCTCAGTAAAAGGCTGGCAAAATAGATGAATGGTGACTATTTTGGGGTGAGAGCAGAGTAGAAGGAGGGGTGACTGATCTCTGCAGAAGCAATCTGTTGCTTCTGCTTTCTTCATTGCAGCATCTTCTGCTTTCTTCACTGCAGCAGCAGAGGTTAAACCTTCAGTTCCTGAGTTTTGTCAGCACATGTGAATTACATTAACCTGTTCTTAGGGTGTCGAGATCTGATCTTCCCTACATCTTCCCAGGGACGGGAATTGTCAGCAATACTGTTTTCTAAGAATTCTGCACCCTTATATCCTTACTTCTCAGATGATATCTTTATTGTTTTTCCAATGATGTTACTTATATTTTAAACACAAAGTCATACAAGGATTAATGGAATTGGAATGTGCAGACTGGAACATGGCCTGTTTGTTATAGGAAACCACTGTCACGCGTTACTGACAATCTGACATAGGTTTAATTGTCTACACTGCAGTGTAAAATGGGAAACTAACCTTTGGGGAAGCAGAAGCCATTTATCAATGGCTAATCTCCAGGTTGTTTTGTTAACATCAGTGAGAAACAATAATTCAGTGAAAGAGAGAAGTTGGTTTTTTTTTGTCATAGGTACTCTACACGGGTCAGCAACAACATCAGTTTCTTTAGAAAATGATTTTTTTTCTTTTTACAGTTTTGCTGTGCCAAGCCAGAGGAATAGCGCACACACAGAGACAAAAACCCCAAACAAACAAACGAACAAACAAACAAACAAACAAACAAACAAAACCAAACAAAAACCCCAAACCCCATGTTCTGATCTCAATGAATTTCAAGCCACATGGGGTTGATTTCACCCAGTGCTGGAACTGGTCTAAAAACTGTACAGAATTGCTTTGGTTTCCCCCTCTCACTTTATTTAAAGTTTCTAGAGCATGTTTTGCTGATTTCTGGGCTGTATAAAAACTTGAAAGCTGAAGTGTGCCCTGGCCCTCCACCACCTTGCTGGCTTGAAAGCAAAGCAGAGTCCAGCCCAGCCTCTGTCATTCAGATCACAATACTCTTTCCAACATCAAAAGGATTTGATAGGTAGGACAAAGGTCAAGTCATTGATTCGCCCTGCAAAGTTTCGTTAAGGGACACCTGAATGACTGAAAATTCAAATAATATTCAGTAAAATGTAGGAGTTTCTGTCTGCCACAGGCATGACATAAAGGTTAGACTGAGCCCCTGGAGGTGAGTAATATCAGGAGTGATCAAGGGTGGGAAGACTGGACAAGGTGCTGAGTTTTGTTTTGCTTCAGGCTTAGGACAGCCCTATTGCACTGGAGATTTGGCATCCTTTCCCC
>VWZN01003417.1:254075-312072 GCA_013396955.1 Regulus satrapa | reverse complement strand
TAATGAAATAGTCTATCTCTTCTTCTGGAGGCATATGTGTGGGTTTTAGGAACAGGGGAAACATACTGAAAATCCATGTGGGATCACAGAGGATACTCCAAAGCACTTGGCTGGTGACCTGCAGCCTGTACAACAGCCCTGTGAGCTGTAGTTGTTAAGTCTTGTTGGAGAGGGCAGCAGCTGACAGAAATTGTTGAGAATAGGAGAAGGAGGGCATGGGAACAGCAAGGATGATAGCTGACACAGCAGTAGAAGTATGGACCAGAATACAGGTGAGGGGAAGGGATTTGGACAAGTGCACAAAGTATATCTGAGTTTGAAAGGTTTCTTCTTGTGAAAGAAAATGCCTGCTGCTGCTTTCTCTAAATATATTCTCAGGGGTTTTTACTGTTACCCAACTGCTTATGAAGCACTTTATCAGTCCTGGTTAGAGGCTACCTGCATATTAATTTTCTGGGGAGAAATTAATCTTATTTATGTGGAGAAAGTGATTAGCATCTTTGATAAACATATTGCTATCCAGAAACCAGACAATTCCAACATCTGAAAAAAAGTAACATGAATGTTTCCAATCATATGACATTTTCAGTGGTATCAATAAAGCAACCTTAAGAAACCAAGAAATCCTCTTTATCCAAGCAACTTTGTCCCGTTTCTGTTCTGGTTCAGATTTTCCTCTGATTCAAGTGCAGAATAACCACATTATGGCAATTGTTAGCGAGGCTGGAAGAGTTAAACCAGGGTGAATATGGCCCTTTTGTTTGTGCTATCTGTACTTTTTGTACTCTAAAGCCCAGGGTGACACTTGATATTGTACTTAGTCAGAGTCTTTCAAATGGTGCTCTCTGTATCAGATTAATGATGCTCTGAGTTACACAGGCAGCAAATCAACCAAATCAATACACGTACAATAGTTCAGGTGGCTTTTTTTTTTCCCCCCCAAAAGAATGAAGGACTTGCTGTGGCAACAACACCGGAAAGATAGAAATATGTGGGCAGATGGCAGTAGGGCCTCGTTTGGACAAGTGAACAGCCTGAACTGGTGTCATCTCACCTGGTATGTGACCTGAGAGAATTTGGCTCTGAGTTCTTTCCTCCCTTTTGCACGCCCTTTGTTCTTTGTCTTTCTGCAGTGGCTGATCTTTGAAGTACGTATGCTACTGCTGCTCACAGACCTCTAGCACCAGAGGGAAGTGCTGGTTCCTAAACCTGAGCTTTAGGGATACCTCAAAAGCAAAAGGACATAACATCTCTCTCAGCACAGTTGTTTAGTCTGGTCTCTTTATAAAGTTTTGCCCCTGAGAACATGGCAGTTGCCTAATTTTGAGCAGCCATTACTTACTTTTACTTTGAGGGGATACACAGCTCAGCTGAGATCTCTGTAATTCCATCAGGACAGCCACCTGTCTCGGTACCTAAGTGAAAAGTGAAAAACTGATGTGTAAAATATTCTTTTTAAAGAATCTAGATCCTATTTGAAAAAAAGACATAGAATAAAACTGCCCATTTTTTGCAAACACTTTGGTCAGGACAAGAAAAAGGCCTCAATCTGAGGTGTTTACTTCTGCAAGACCAGACAACAAGCTTTCCAGAGAAATTGCAATGAGATTGTTGTTCCATGCTAGAATGGCTTTTCTGTTCCTTTTTTTTTTGTTTGTTTGTTTGTTTTTTTGGGTTTTTGTTTGTTTTTTTCTTAGACTACCTTGTTTTATAATTCAGATGCAAAAGACACAAAAACCATGAAAGAAAATTAGAAAAAGATGCAAGTGTAAAGAACCTGGCAAAAGACTGCCAGGTGAGTGATCTTGAGGAGACTGAGCTGACTTCTGGCTAGGTCTGAGATTCCAGCATTAAATTGAGCAAGGTCTATGCTCTGGCCACTTAGAAAAGGCAGATATAATACCAGTGGAATTTTATTTCTGTACTTCATATTCCTGTGTAACTGGAAGACAGCTAATAGCAGGAATGCTGTTGCCTCAGATCTGTACTAGAAGAGATGATTACTTAAGGCAGAGTGTATGTGAGGAAAGATGTTACCTTCCTATTTAGTAGTATTTTCCCCGGTTTGTTGCACAGCATGACAAATAGAACAACACTTCCACGATGTTTATCTGTTTTGTAATAAATCCTAGCAGTAGAATCAAGACCAAGTGATAAGGTAGTTAACGAATTCCACTTTCCTGAATTGCCCATAAGGTTTAAGTTACATATAGCAATTGCCTCCTTTAAATTAATAAGCATGTAGGGAGTGGTTATTGCCTGCTGTCTTTCTGTCTGCACTGTGGCAGGGCCAGTGAACCTTGCTGTGTGTGCTCTTGTGGTGACAGAGGAGTGCCACACACCCTCCTGCTGCTGGTGGAGCCCTGAAGATCTGCGCCAGTGGCCCCGCTGTGCCAGGCTGTGCTCTGCAAGCAGCTGCCAGCAACTTGCTTCTTGAGGAGCTCCTGTTCCAGGAGGTGAGGCAGGAAAGGGTAAGGCAGCAGTGCATCATCATCGTGGCTGTAAAGTAAAGGAGGAGAAAAGACAGAGAGTTGAAGTGACAAGTCCAAGGTTGCCCTGAGGCGCTGGAGTTACTGTAAGGAACCAAATTCCCTACGTAACTATTTTTCCAGCCCGGGACCTACCCACAGAACTCTGTGTTAAATCACACAAAACGTAGAGATTTTTTTACAGTTTAGTTTCATCATACTGCTAAAACAATGCCAGTACCCAGCCATGCTTGCTCCATGTAACTTCAAGGACTCTGGTAACTTGAGCAAACAAGGAAAACCACAACCAGTGGGCAAAAACATGCTGCTCCTTGCTTGGACTTCTAGTCTTGTTTTTTTCTGCTGAAGGTGCCTGGTTGCTTTTTAATTATCTTAATCTGATTAGCTTTCACTGGACCTGTTTTAGAATAATGAACCTAAACTTGAACCTAACAGTCTGAGGCTGCTGTGTGTTTCTGTAAAGTGATATAATACCTCCCCATCTGCTTGCAGGACACATTTCAGGGCCTCTGCACAGCAGCTGGTGAAATTAAGTGGTTCTGGTGCATTTGGTGTTTAATATGAACAAGTTATCAGATGTCTTGCAGTGGGTCCCATGGCCCTGACAGACTTCTCCAAGCCACATGTGAGGCTTCACTGCATAGAACTAATGTACATGGAGTCTGCTTTTGGCTGCACAGTTTCCTTCAGTGGATCTTTCTTGGCCTTCCTGGTATGCTTTGAGATACAGCCCTGTGTCAGTTTAAAGGATAGAGATGATGTAGTTGATCCATATTTAAAAGCTAGACCACCATCCATCCCAGCAATCCACAGTGAGAAGGCAAAGCCAGAGGACAGCATTCTAGCAGATGATGAATTTCAGCTCCTTTCTAGAGAGCTGTGCGGAGAGAAAGGGGTACTCTCCAGATCACACCTTTTCCTGCATGTCTAGGGACCCACAGCAAAGGGAGGTGATAGTAATGCTGCTCAAAGCTTGTAAAGTTGGGGCCCCTGGAGAGGGACATTGCTATTAAAATGCCCGCTCTTAGCTTCCTAAGAAAATAAAATAGTTAATGGTGAAAAATTAGAGTGTTTTTATGGTTGCATTTAAAACCCGAGGGGAGCCTGTAATAGGCTAAATAGACTACTTAGAGAAAGGCCCCTCATGTTTTCCTCTTTTTTGTGTGTGTTTTAATTTACAGTGTGTAGCTGCCATTATCCATAAACCAAAACTTACGACTCTGTTACAACAGGAGGAAAGAACACTTTATTGTCTGCTGCTGGCAGATCACCCAAAGTCCCCTCCCAACTTAACAAGCATTAAGCTTCAATAAGACACAAGACACTTCAGAAAAAAAACATCGCCACAAGGCTAATGATGACAACAGCTGCCAGCAAACTTTCCATTGCAAGCAAGTAAAGACTTGAAACAAATTTTAGCTCAAGTTTTGTTTTAGTAGCATCAGTGACATGTCTGTACCGGCAACAGCTCAAATCGCATTCCTTAACACTAGGACTGAAGACCTATCTCCTGGAGTCATTGCATTGCAATAGCCTGGTAGTCATGAGTAGAGTGAAGTCTTTAATGAATCTGACCTTTTACTTCTTTTTAGGACAGGTATTTATGCCCTGTGAGAGACCAGTGAGACAAGTCACTGGAGTCTCATACAAATGAGAACTTTTTGCATGACAGAATGTTAAGGTGCCTTTTATGTTTGGAGTAGGGCATGAGAAAAAGGTTGTGGGTCTCAGCAAAGCTGAAGAATCAAGAAATCTGTAATTTTGTTTACTTTTCTGATGCTAGTTTTCTTCTTAACAAGTTATGTAAAGGCCACTCTACATCAGTGACCATACCTACAGGAATAAGAGCTTTGTACAGCACGGGTGAGGTGTGACCCCCTCTTCATTCTTCCAGTTTACAGTGCAGTGAAAATTTTATTTGTACACCTCTCTGTCTCAGCTGGGTGAAGTTGCTCTATGTGAAGTTGTTCTATACAGAAAGTCTTAAAGATAATTAGATGAAAACAACACAAATCCCCTGATAAGAGTAAAATGTTTTAAAAATATAGATACAAGATGGTAGAACACAAGTAGTGAGATCAGACTGGTAGGAAGAGAAGTCCACACTATTTTTGATGCACTCTTCTCAAAACAAGTGTTGCCACTTTGCTCAGCACCTTCAAGAGCTGAAAAGATACGATGAAGAAAGGCAGGCTGCAAATCCCTTCTGACAGCCTGATTGTCTTTTCTGTCCTGCGAAAAGAATCTCAGCATGGGCACTGTCTTGCAGAGGCGGAGGTGGCCACTGGGTTAAAATAGAACTTACTTAACAAATTGCATTTTTTTCTAAGAAGAACCAGGAAATTTTTGGCCACATAGGCTGCATCTCCCTCACCCTTGTGAGCAGAGCACAGGACAGAAAGCTGCATGAAACAAAATGCACTTTCTCATTTGTGTGTCTGCAGTTCTGGCCCTGAAGTACAGTTCAGCAGCCTACCTATCCTTGCTGCAGGTACCAGCCTTTTTAGAAAGTGCCTACACTGCCTTATCTGCCTTGCATAATTTTGCTGCATGTTAGCATGTTTGAATCTGGACTAAAGAACAGTCTGACTCCAAATCTGTTTGAAGCTCAGCTTTGGGTGTTAATATTGAAATTATTTGGACATTAAACAAGTTTGAGCTTAAACATGTGCTGGGACACAAGCTTGAAATGCAGTCTAAAGGTGCCCATTGTTGTGCCCACACCTGTGTAGACTATAATCCAAAATCCTGCCACTGGAGCCGCACAGAGACACAGTGATGTGACCTCCTGCTTTTGTCTATTTGTAGTGCAGATACACCAAGTAAAGCACATAGTTAACAAAAGTACAGACCTCATAAGCTTCTTCAACAAAATTGTTTTATTTTTGTGGTCTAGCATAAGCAGAATAATACAAAATTGGCCAAAGGAGTGTGTTATTAAGGGGTTACACTGACTAAAGAAAAAAAAAAAAAGGTTATTATAAAAAGTAAAGAGGAATATCGGATTTGGGAGTTTATGCTGAGCATTTTGTATGAAAAATGTGATATTAGAACTGTAAAAAATCCTCATTTGTATTTCAGGGGTGTAGTCCTGGTTACTTATACACAAAATGCTTGCCTGTCTTGATTAGGATATGTTTCTCAAATGATTTTATTTTAGAGCAGAACAAGACCAAATTGCTATGTTCTCACTTCAAAGCAAAACTGCCACGTTTAGCCTAAGTGAAAGTAGGCTTGATTTATCTTTTAGTGATTTTCTATGGGACATGTTGTGTTATTAATTTAGGTAGAAGGCAGAAGATTCTTTTTTTTTCACTGGAGAGTCCTGCTAAAAGCATGGATTCTAATGATGAACTTGGAATAAGTAATCAAATCTGAAGGAGGGGACAATCTGATTTTGGAAATGTATTACTTTTTATGCAACTTGACTTGAGAAAAGGATCAAAGAGACAGCATTCAGTTTGAACCATGCTACACAGAATTCATTTTTCCAAATGAAACTTTCTTCTCTGAGAAGGGAACTTCATTTAAGGAAAAAAAACCCCAACAAACCAAAAAACAAAGAAAAAAAAATAAAAAGAAAAAAAACCCAACCCTGAATTGCATCCTCCCACGAGGACATTTAATTTAATAAAGCAGCCTCCTCAGGATTGCTCCACTGTTGCTTAGGCGCCTCGGGGGCAGGATTCTTCCTCATGAGGGGGAGGACTTTGGCCAGGCATGAGGGAGACGCTAAGGCTGGGTGTTAGGGAGTGGATTTGTCCCTGAGGGCAACATTCCCCTCTCCAAACAGCTGTATGAATTTCTAATGCAAATTCTGTCTTCATTATGTCTGTGAGAGGATTCATTTTTAGGTAGGTCAACTGTTTTGCGCTCCTTTCTGAATTCCCCTGGCTAACCTGCTTGGTCTGGCGGTTTGCAAAAGTGCCCACCCTATGCCCTGGTGTTTACCTGCCACCACCCTCCATCCTTGCCCCCAGGTGATGGGATGTTGGATAATAACAGGGTAAATGAATTGTTGGCAAGTTATACAAAGGTAAGCTGAGTTTTGGCTTTAGTGTGCCAGTGTTGGTAATCCCAGGAAGAACAAGTTAGCCAAAAAAAAATAAAAAGAGGAGTCAGTGGAGTCCCCTGGCCTGTCTGTAGACAGGGTCTGGAGTGGTTTAGTCAGCTGCTACCCCAGTGTTTGTCACCCACCAGCTCCTAGAGGCAGAGCTGTTTCTCCTTGTCACACTGTGTTGGCAATTTCTTCTTACAGCATTGATTTACAAGGTCGTAGCAAAAGACAAGGTCCACTGTATGCTCCTAAAGAAGTGGAAAGGAACTTTCTCTGTTAGCCTTAACATAAGAAAGACTGAGAAGAAGCTCTCCCAGCCTTTACAAGTACAAGAGCTTTTCAAAATCTGAAGCAGATGCCTGCTTTTGGGAAGCTCAATGCATACCTGTTGCACACTGCCTTCAGCATAGGTTGCACGTTCTCCAGCAAACGGCAAAGCAGAATCTAGAGTTTTACATACACAAGTAGCACTCTTTTCTATCCAGAAGGGTTATTCTATGGGTATAAAATAAGTTATTTGTTACTAAAGCATTTCAAGCCAAACAAGCAAAGAATGGAGCCGGGAATGAGATTATTTGCAACAAACTTGCATGGAAGAAAAGCCTTACTAGTTAGCTGGTATTTGTGTGCAGCATCTTGACTGATGATGAGATACATTCTGGGCTTTGAGGATTTTTGTGAAGGGCTAGTCCTTTGTTATTTTTTTGGTTTGGTGGGTTGTTTTGTTTTTGTTTTTTTTGGTGAGGGGGCAGGGTGGACTGGAGTTGGAAGAACGGATGTGTGATTTTGTATGTTTGATCTCTGTGCTCTTGCCTCCCATGGCAGTCTCTCTGATTTGTCTTACCTGTTTGAGTTTTCAAGAGAAAGCCTAAAGGAGGAGAAGCCAAGGAGCTGTGAAGAAAAGGGCATTGAAACACTCTTGCATACAGAAGCAGGAGTGCATCTGGCAGCACATTCATGCCTTTATGCCAAAACTTCTGTGATTAAATGTTTCTGGCTAAAAATCAGAATTGATAAGTACATTGCATATTGAACTCCTTCCCAAAAGCATTACAAGAACGGAGGGGAAATACTAATCTGTTCAGCAAAACTCGATGGTGCTGTATTTTGACATCTAGTTTTGTATGTTTACTGTAAAGCATGAAAAGTGGAGGTTGCCAGTGTCAGGGTCTCATAACCAGACTTTTCAAGAAAAAGCCGACAGTAACGCCAGATGGCGCTTAAAGCCCAAAATAGCACTAAAATTGGATTAACCGCAGGGCTTCCAGTGCCACCTAGTGCTGCCACCCACCCTCCTGCTTCGGACAAGTGACATCTCAGGCAAGGGGAGCTCCCAGAATGGCTGATTTCTGAAGGAGAAGGTTATGCTCTCTGTGTTCATAATGCACAGTACTAGGCGATGGTTTGTGGTGGGAAGTCTGTCTGGAGGAAATATTACCACCTTCCAATACTCTAACACTGTTATTGCACTCCTCCCAAAGCATCCCCACCCTCATGGACAGTGTACTGCTTTAGGTACACTTTTCACTGTTCTTGTGGTATTTTTTACAACACTGAAATTGCTATAAAAAATCAGAGACGCTATCAAACCCCAAAATGTATTAGTAAAAAGAGGCAGCTTGTGAGGAAATAAACATGCCTTCTTCAATATCCCTTTCAGAGTGATACTTTGCACACTTACATGCCTCCAACAGAGGTCTTACAAACAGTAATGAGTTGCTATTATAATTACAGCTATTGCCATTATACTTTCTTTGCTTCTTTTTATCCCATAGCTCACTAAGTGAAGAAAACAGATGAGAATGAGTGTAGACAGTAATTTTCAAGGACTCGTTTGGAGCAGCAAGTCTTCAGTTCCTCCTGCTTTGCTGCTGAGCTTGCAAATACTTGCTGGCAACCTCTGTTGTTCATCACAGGGAAAAATTTTAAAGCAAATGAACATCAAAGACGTAGTGAGAGGAGAAGGATTGGCAGTTTCCACATTTGACTATCCTATGTTAAAAAAAAAAAAAAAATTAAAAAAAGTTTTATCTTTGAATGGATGGGACTTACTCATCTCTCCACAGCTGCCTGTTTTACACAGTTCTCCAGCCTGCCTGAGCATGCATGTTTTCTGAGTGGAAAATGTCCTGTCCTGTGGGGGGGGGGGAAGAAAAAAAGAGCTGGCAACAATGTTCTTTTCTTGAATGCTGATATTCTACATTTAGGGGCTTCACTGCATGCTGAACACTTGCATTTCTAACTTAATGAAAATCTTCCAAGTAGTTGAAACAGGTTAATTGCAATAATTTAGCACAACCAATGCTTACAGGCATTGCCTGTTAAATCATTAATTTGCATATAAACTGGTTAGCCTTATGATGTTGTTTTCCTATCCATGCCAGTTCTCTTTTCCTCCTGTGGATCACAATAATTTATCCACAAGCAAATAAGGGTCTTATTGTGTTTTGGGGCATCTTTCCCCCCTTCATCAAAGTGTTTGTGGTCTGCTTTGTCTGTAAAGGACACCTGAGCCACCTAGAGGGCTGAGGGTAAGGAGCCTTCCCTGGGAGAAAGTCAGTGAAGGAGTGAGAAGGAAGGCCCCCAAGGGCTCGCTGGTTCTTCCTGGGAGACACAAAAGGGGCACAAGAGAGTTGACAGCAGTGTCGCAAGTCAGACAAGTCAAGTCTTGTTCTGAGTTTTGAGTGTGTAATAAAATAATGGAGAAAATTATTAACTCATCTGGAGAAAGTGTGGGGGAAATAACAGTCTTTCTTGCCAACTTGCATTTTTTTAAAACCCAGAAATATTACATTTTCTATATAATTAATATACATTTTTGTCTGTCAGTGTCACAAATAAGTGCAATATGCAAGTCTCTAGCTTAGAAGAAGACAGGGATAAACACTGCACTTCTGCCAGCTTCAGTGGAGTGAACTCTCAAAATTAAATGCATGCTAGACATTTGGGGGGTTAAGCACTTCTGTACTGTGAGATCCCTGCATAAGTATTTTGCTGAGTCGAAGCCTGGGACACATGTGGACCCAGACTTGCATGTAAAGTAAGGACACCCAGTAGAGTAGAAGCATGACTAAGAATGTATTCCCTTGAAGACACTTGGAATGGATATTTGTGCCTGCAGTAAAGATTGTCTGATGCTTCCCAGTGAGAAAATGGGCGCAGGGTAAGTGGGAACAGATGTGGAGATGGAGAGAGAAGCCAGGGAGAACAAGAACAGCAGAGTTTTCCAGAAAGAAAATACATTTTTCTTCTGTGATTGAACTGTGCTTTCCCAACTTTCATCTTTCATTTGCTGTCTAACAAATAGCTTTGAAATATGCTCATTAAAGTTCTGTCTCATCTCCCTCCCGTGGCTGGGCATAGACAATGGTCTTCTACTGTGTCACCAAATGCTCAAGCAGATTAGGACAATCGTAGGCTGTGCTGTGGATCTAAGCTGTTGGGACCTGATGATAACTCATGAAGTTTTCCAGTACTCTGTCCCTCATTTTTTTCCTTTAATGGAATTACATGTAAAACCTACGTTATTTAGCTTGCAAGTCAAGCACTACAAAGTAACAAAGTATCAGAAATAAGTTGTCTCTGTTACATTGTCTCTTCCATGTTCATGACATTTGCATGGGTTTTTTTCCCCATAGAGTCCTTAATTGCACAGTATGGGGTATATTCTCAGGGGGAGGGGGTGGGGGGGACCAAGCTTCTGTCTTATCTCTGGGAGAATGTAGAGGATGGACCCAATGTTACAGTCTGGGCCACTGAAAAGTTCCAGTTTGCTATAGTAATTCTGTTAAAATCCAGCTACAAGAGGAATTTTCTGGAAAAAAAAAGAGATTTTCTAAAGAAAAACAATCAAACACTTACTATTTTTCATCCTCCTTCTCTTTTTGAAACCTATAAAACAATGTGGTTTTGTGTGTGCTTTTTGAACCAGACAGGTGGTGAATTCCCAGGTGGATTGTGTGTTTCCTGAACCGTCTGCTGTTTAGTTTGTCTGGTAATTAAATTCTTGGGTGAATTACATGGAAAATCTGGGCTGATTCCTCTCATGGTTTAGGTAGTCCAGGTGGATTAACAGGTGTCTTCCAGTCAGATGAGGGCCACCAAGGACTATGCAGGTTGCCATTGGTACTTGCTGGTTCTTTGAAGGCAGCATATGAAAAGCACAGTCCTTCAGGTACTCATTTCCAACAGCTCATTTCAAAACCTCAAGAAAAAGTGTGTGAAGGGTTTAAATTTTATCTATGACCATTCTGGGTCTCTGAGGCCAAGTAGATGTAAGTAGGGGGTATTTAGAATATCCCATTTGGTCTTCCCTACTGAAGGTACCAGATGTAGTTGCCTCAGGAAGGATCAAATGCCATAATAGATGCATTTTAGAGGTTCCTGAATGGACACCCACGTGAGATTCATCACAGAGACGACTTGTATGTCTAAATGTATACTCATGTGTGTGCTTCTCATACTCAGGAACAGAGTACAACTTTGGGACCCTGGGTCTCAAACTTGTGGCAGACTCATCTCAAATTTGTGCCTTAACTCATCAGATTCCTTCTTCTCAAAGAAAGCCAGATGGAAAAGTGTTGTCAACTGAGTTCAGCTGATGATTAAAGCTTTTTTGTATCTGGTGGATTACTTCTGCATCCCTGTGTAAATTCATTCTGACTTGAGGATTCATATAAAGGGCTTTCAGATATATTCCTAGATCCCAGCCAGATGCCATGAGTGAATAGTCCCAGAAGGAATTATCTCCCTAGGAAAAAGTGAAGAGAGGGATGTAAAGAATAATTGGTTTTACTGGCTGAGGTAAACCATAGTTGCAATATGCATGACCTCTGGTGCTTTTTCTGGGGGAACATAGCCAAAATCTATTAGACTTAGACAAGAGTAGAAAATTTTGTGACAAAGAGATATTCTTACAAGTTGGCTAATCCTTCCCTTTTGTAAAATTTGTCTCACCATATGAAATACATATTCAAACTCATCAGATGACTTTAGTTTTAAAAGCATACATTAAATTATTTTTTTTGAGCAGGCAAATAAGACCCTGGTGTTGTTTGACTTGTCATGGAAGGTCTTTGAGGCCTCATCCACACTTAACAGTAAATTGATATTCACCCTCTGGGTGATCTGGCACAGAGGAGAGCAGGAGGGGTAGTGCCACTGCTGCCCTGCAACAACAGAGGAGCTGCTGGCAAGGTTTGGCTGTACAGCCTTTACCCCTGCTGTAGAGATGTTTTATTACAGCACTTTCAGAATTGAATATAGCCATTCATCCTTCTGCATGCTCTTCTCGATAAAGGATGTACTGTGTTTTAGGCAAAAGCTGAGCAAAGAGAAGTTTTTTTCCAAGTCAAAAATGCCAAAGTGATGATTTGAATACAGAGATAAGAAATGGCTGAAGCAGAAGATATGTCCTCCTTTATCCTTTTTGGCATTGCCCTAGATACCTTGTTTGCCACTTAAACAGAGTTTACTTTAAGCACAAAAGAGATCCTGAGGACTGTGGAAATAAGATTTACTTATTTGAACCCTGATTTTTGATGGCATTAAAGCACAGCAGAATGTGTTTTAAAAAATGTTTTCTTAGCCTCATTACCAGAATTACCTCTGCTAGATTCCTTTCCCTGCTATTACTACAGTATTTCTTACTTAAAAAGAACACACACCTTGTTTTTATAAAATTGGCATATGAGGAAAAGCTTGGTATTTAGAGAGGGAAAACCTTATCTGAGACAAAAGCAAGTGCACCCAAATTACTTTCACTTTCAATCTGCTTCATAACGAAATGCATGCTATTGTCATGCTGCTCAGGCACTTGTCTTTCAGGCCTCTGTAACTTTTGAATCTCACAGAATCAGAATTGTCAAGGCTGGAAGAGGTCCTCAAGTTCATCTAGTCAAACCATCAAGGTGGTACCACTACAATCAACCCTAAACCATATCCCCAGGGGCCACATCCAAGTGCCTCTTGAACACTTCTGGAGCTGGTGATTCTGCCACCTCCCTGGACAGCATATTCCAATGCTTAGCTGCTCTTGCAGAGAGAAATTTTTTTTCTAATATCTAATCTGAACCTCTCCTAGTGCAATACTTGAATTTGCTGACTAATTTCTGTTTTTTGATGTAGGAAAGTCAGCAATAATTTCTTCTGTGTTTAGTGAGAATTGGTAGCTGAGCAGAGTTGAGGGGTTTGACTTTTTTTTCTGAGGGAAAGGCTTCATTAGGAGCCATACTGGACATCAAAAAATCTCAGTGGGAGAGAAAATGAGCTGGTAGATGCCTCAGCATCAGGAAAAGTTTCAATCAGATTTTGTATCTTATTAGGCACAAGATAATTCAACCACAAGACACAAAGCCACAGGAAACTGGACTTCATTTGTTGTAGCTAGTTGTTTTCTTTAATCAGAATATTTGGGGTTTCCCCCTCTCTTCACTTCCAAAGAATTATTACTGTGCTGTGATCCTGGGCTTTGAACTCACAGCATTTTTATTTTTAAACTGCAGCTCTTTTTCTATTAGTTTGTAATACTTCATGAATGTAAAAGCTAATTTTGAAGTGTAGATAGTAAGTCTGAGTATTCAAAATGTATTTCCAATGTCTGTCTGCTATTAACTTCAGAGTTTTACTACTTGTAAACATAGTAAGTAAAATAACTTTTCCAAGGGCTGATTTGATTTTTCAAACAATAATGTGTGTGCAGCTTATTTATAGTAGATGCTATGGTTATGTTTACATCAACATTTTGCTATAGGTCTTGAATTATAATTCCTTGAGGGGGAAAAAAAACCCAAAAAACAAAAAAAACCCAACCAAAACCAAAACAAACAAACAAAAAAAACCCCCCAAACAGACTTTTGAGTTAAATAGTCTGCATTTATTTGAAGCCCTGAGGATTAATTTACTTTGGGGGAATTTTTCCTGTTTATTAAATTATTTATTTGGTTTTACAGCATTTATTTAGTGAGATCTGTTTTCACTCTTGGCTTAGATAGGGGAGAGAAAGCAGTAACAAGCAAGATTAAATATTATTTGTATGTATGTCTTCATTTCAGTGTCTGCTATTTCCTAGAAGAGGCAAGAAGGAAGAGGGTAAAACTTCTTTCTTTAGGCTATTAATTATTATTGTGTTAATAAAGCTATTAAATTACTTAATTTATTCACTCTTTCTTCTGTTCTGAATTCCATGTAGCCAGTTGGTTGGTCCACGGCATGCTTCTTTGTATGGTGAATCCAATTCAGTCCAGTTCAAATCAGCATCCAGTTCAGTACTGCTATTTAACACTTAAATAGCAAGTCCTTAGTTGTTCCCAAAGGAAGCAATGTAGTTAAATTAAGCTGTCCCCAGCCTGAAGAATTATTGTAAAATAATGAATATTCCATAGTAAGGAAATGGCAGAGGGGAGAAGATGAATCTTTGAAGCCTCACGAAATGTTGGAATAGCATCAGTATCAAGACCTAATTAATGTTTCCTTTCTGAATTAATTTTCCATCTAATTGGCCAAGCTCTGATTGGAAACTGGAAATGTCATCCAAAAATATTTCCTCTTACAGGACTACTCAAAACAGAGTGATTGTAGCCTGTCATTATATTCCCAGTTTATTCCCAGAACTTTATATTATGTTCTGTGATTTTATCCTTCAAGGATTTTCAGCCACAGTCATTGTATTTGTGGCTATGTAATTGCTTCACCTGGGCAAAATTTCAGCCCAAATTGAATTAAAAACTGGACTTTATTTTCGGTCAACATAACTCAGATGAAATAAATGGTGCCCTGTACCCAGTGTCAGCGCTGTGCATCCATGTGAAGGATTCAGATGCGTGGAGTTAAGCTCCCTACTCACCATGCAGACAAAGGTATGGTTCAACTCCCAGCTTTGGTGAACCATAAACCAGGGACAACCTAGTTTAACATATCACTGAATCTGATTGATATGTTAATATCATCCAAGTTCAAAGCAACACGTCCTGGCAAGATAAATGCTATTTTTTTCTTGTAATTTACCATTTCCTTCTTCCGTAAATCCAGCAGACAAAATAACAATAGAGAGGGGGAAGGGGGCTGGGTCAGACCAATCCTTTTAAAAACTAAGAATGCTTTGGCAAAGCCTCTCTAACCTGTTACTGTAAACATCAGCAGTCCTGTCACTGTCTCAACCCGTATAAATATGTTCATGGCGCCCCACCTAAATCAGTGAAATATGTACATAGTTCAGACATACAAGTTAAATCCCAGGCAGCAACAATAAGGAGTAGGAACCCGAGGTCTTTTCCCAGGTTTTATCTTTTACAAGCATCAGTGCTGAGAACGTAGTAATGCAGTTACTAAATCCTTCTCAGCCCGAATCCTGCTTCCTCTGTTTGTGTGGCACTTCCTCCAAATGTTGTGGCTGGGGCAGCAGAGCTGGGCCCAACACAATAGTCCTGGGCTGAGATTGTTGTCACCTGTCCTTTTTTTGTCTCTTGGTTTTCAACCTACTATACCTAAGTAGGAAAAGAAAAGCCAATGGACGACTGCTGCTTTTTTTTTTTTTTTTTGTTTGTTTGTTTGTTTGTTTTTTCAAAGAAAGAGATGTATTGTATTTACTTGATCTTAAAAAACAAAGTCCTGCTCTGTGCAGTCAGGGCAGTGCTCTTGCCAGCGCTCTTTTTCCCATTGAAAACAAACTTCTCCAAAGTTTGTGTTGCCTGAGACACGACCGCTGTACTCAGTGCTGCTCGAGAAATGCTGTGGTCATTCATTGCTTATTGTATCAGTGGCTATTTTAGAACTGTGGGAGAGAAATGTTTAAAATTAAGTCCTCTGTGACTTCAAAGGCTCTGCTGGCATGATTAAGGGTTAGCACGCATTTAGAGTCTCCTCCTGAACTGCATTGGCAGCATGAGGGATGAGAACTGGGATGAGAAACCAGGCTGAAGTCCAGTCCTCATGGACTGCTTGAGAGGACTGAAAAACATCTCTTACTCAGACAGAAGATATTTTGTACTCAGAGATTTCCAGTTAATTAGGTGACAGGAAAAGTTTAGTCCACTCTTTGTCACAGTACTCATTTATTTTTGGTTGTAAGGTGTTGCAAATAATTTGGGGGCTCCACAGTTCTGCTTAAGTCTCTTGCTCTCCAGATTTCACCTGAAATTTTTTAATTAGGGAGAAAGCATTAGGTGATTGGTCTGATGGATTGACAGATCTGAATAAGTTGTAAAGTGGTGTGAAGTGTCAGAGTGGTACTTTGTATGGTGTTAAGGCCTGGACTTAACCACACAGCTCTCTGGTATCACTTGTGGCCATTCTGCAGGTACATGAGGTGGCACAGCCACTGCCAGGCAGCACTGCTCTGTTCTGGTCCAGATGAGGCTCTCCTGAGCCCAGCCAGGACCAAACCCATCACAATAAACTGTAATAATTTGTGTGGGAGGTCCCAAGGGTGTGGGACCACTCTTCTAACATCTGCACTTGGGAAGGAGCATGGATGTCCCACCGTATCAGCTGCCTGGGTTCCCCTGGGCACCAAGAGCCCAGCCCTGCCTCAGCTCTCTGAGACACCCTGGCTCAGGCCAAGCCCCTGCATGGGGGATCTTTGTTAGAAGGAAAATGGTGGAGGAGGCTCCACATCACTTTGGGCATCTCTTCTTATCCTGAGCAGGCACCAGGGAAAGCTGTGTGAAGCTGCCCTTTGCACTTGGTGCAGTGGTGCTGCTAAAACCATGCTGACAGCCGAGCTGGCAGCATCTCCTGAGCTTTTATGGGGCCTTATTCTGGGTGGGGGACTTGGATTGACCAGCTCTGTCCCAGGCTGACCCCAGGGTAGGCACTCAGAGTACTGACCAGTGCCTGCCTCATCCACCTGCTCAGGAGAAGGGGTTCATTGTGGGGGGACTGACTGGCAGCGCTGCTGAGGGACCAGTCCTGTTAATGCTTAGATGGTTGTTTGTGTTCCTTGCAGAGGGAGGGGACACAGTTCCTTCTGGGACAGAAATGCTGGTGATTTATGCTGCTTGGGGAAAATGTAAATAATGACAAATTTCCATCCTACTGTCCAAGAAAGACGACATAATTTCATACATTTGTTTTGGTGCACTATAATTGTAATCACTATTCTGGAACACTATTGGAAAAGTTATTGTTCTTTCTAAAATGTTAGGTCACTTAAATGACTGAAAAGTTAATAAGGGTCTGGTTGTTCTTATTATTCATTTATTATCCAATTACTTCACGAAATTTGCTCTGAAAATGTAAAATGTATTTTTATGGCATAACAAATGCTACAATTAGTTTTAAAGAGAAGATTGTTTTAAAATTCCTGTGGAGAATATTAAAACTGAATTTGAAATATGAAAAATGTAATCTGAAAATGAATGAAAATATTAGAAAAGAATGAAAACAAGTTAATAAAATTATTGATAGTACATGAACAGAGAAACATTAACCCTTCCACCATTGCAGTTGGAAACATTTACGATCACCACTTTCACAGGGAGCTGATTCGGCCCCCTTTGTCTACCTTGCCTCTTGCTTACACTCACCCATTTTAGGGCTGAGTAGCATCCTGGAAAACTAAATCAGCCCAGGTTTAGTTCTGACCTTCATTTAAAACTGAAATGATTCTTGTCATCAGTGGAGCTCTGCTGGTGGAGATCTGTTTTGGTTTAGTGCATGCAATCATTACTTTGACATTTAATGCACTTTACAGTTACTTGCCTTCTTTTGATGCACACAGTGGATTTATGATTAATTACATCAAATTTTGTGTAATTTTATTGAATTACCAGTCTGTAAGAAATGAAGCAAAAGAAATATAGTGATATTTCTATGAAGATGTAGAGCAAGTTCTTTCACAAAATGTCTGGGAACTGAAGTCAAGATCCTTCTGTGAGAAGGTTGGTGTCTTTTACATTTTGTGCAACTGTGCCCTGCTGGGCTCCATCAGCCACTGTTTTTTTGCAGTTGAGAACTCTGTTGTCTTGACAATCAAAGCAAAAAAAGGCAATAAGAAATGTGATAGGGAAAGCCCAGTGCGCAATTGTCATTGTCTGAAATCCCCCATATGTATCTGAGCAAGCAATTTGAAAACAATTGTTTGTTAAGATTGGCATCTCCCTTCTAGGAAATGATTTATTGAACATTTTCATTAATCTGCCTGCTTAATAGGTAGTTTGCCAACAGTGACTGGTCCATATTCAATAGTGAAACTCTGCATTCAATCAATGTCTTCTAATTATGTAAGTTAGGCTGGTAGAAGGGATATAAAAAATACAAAAGAAAACATGACTTTTGAACCATGTATTTTATTTGATAGTTAATATCCCTTGTTTGCCAGGGGCATGTTCAAATTTAATACTCATTTTCTGTAGTATTCAGAAAAGGTGAAGAAAATAAGACAGTATTATTAGAAATGGATGGCACCTCATAGCTGTGAAAGTACTTGAATTTAAATTTGACCTTGGATTCAAATATGAGCGTTTTCATGTAATGTGATTTCTTGTAATGTGATTTCTTGTAATGTGGTTTCTAAGATTTCACAAAATAGTTCAAATTAGAGAGTTAAACTCACTGATGATCCTGGTCATGGTCCTACATTCCTTAAATATTTGCATTGAGGGGCAAGGAGATTTTTTTCTCCATGTTATTATGTTTATTAAATCTTTTAAGATTCATAAAGATTCACCCTGACAAAAGGGAGTACCCAGATTTTCTTGTGTATAAATTTGCAAGATTTTTTATTTGCAATTACCATGGATTTTAGTAACATTTTATTTTCTCTCAAATATTACTGCCAAAAGAATGAATGCAAAGCTGCTTCTAAGCTAAATTTTCATGTAACTAAGTCTGTGTCTAGCTAAAAGCTGTTTTGCCATACATAATATATAATAATTTGTTATTGTTTCATGCTCTGGTGGCAGCTGAGCAATTGTACGTCAAAAAAAATATGACCCTATCTTCTGCAGAGGCCACCAGCACTGAAACATTGTCCACATGAACAAAAACTTTCCACTGGCATGCTGGTATTTCATTCTCTCAGCATATGGGCATATAAACTTAGACATTTCCTAATAGGACAGGAGATAAACAGTCCCAAGGAAAAAGAACAAGGAACTCAATCAAAAAACTTTCTCATTATAGCATCTTTATTACAAGGATGGCTTGCACACTGATTTATTAGAAAACATTGCCAGCTAATAAATTTGCAATAGCATGCAATATTGTGACAGAACGGGCTATAAATAGGGTAGGTAGATTTATTTTTTTTTGTTCAAAATTCTGATTTCAATCCAAAGTTAAAACATAATTTATCCATTCTCTCTACAGCTGTTTTCATATTCTTCTGGTAAACTACAAAAAATGTGCCATTCCGTGACCTTTAGCTGCTTTTCCCTGGTATTTCCTCTTGTCTCTTGGTAAAAATGGAGGCTGATGTTTTGCAGTCTGTGTCCAGGACATCTTGCTTCCAGTTCCCCTTATCCAACTCTCCTCTCTCCTTGTTTAAAAAGATTTTGTGAAATAATGATCTGAACAAGCCTGTATGCAAGAGATCAATGAAATATTACAAAATGCTGCAGAAATGATGGAGAGAAGATGAAGATGAAGGGTTTGAAACTCTTTTTCTCACTGTGTGTGTGAATCCAGCAATGTCACACTCATAGTGTCACACTCATCAAAGAATAACCTCAATTTCTAGTAGTGCTAAATACAAATTGCTCTCCTTTACTTATGAGACCTAAACTACACCAGGACTGGGAAGATTAGGTTGGCCACTCTCAACTTACTGGGTTTCCCACATATTCTTGCTGAATAGATGCCAAATATACGTCCAGCTTATTAATTCTGTGTGTTTCCTTCAAAAGTGATACAATATATCCTGCAGTCCCATGGCATCACATGGCTGGAAAAAGCTTCAAATTATTCAACTCTGATTTCATTAGCACTTCATCAGCTGACTTTGCTGGTTGCTGCAATGCTGCAATTGTGGTTGTTAATATGCTAATAAATACCTATACTTTTAACCACATCTTTCCTCACCTCTTTGTCCCTCTCACTAGAAGAGCAGAAATCTATCAGCAGTACACGTTGTGCTGCCTTGCCCACCAGTAATGGATGTGTAGAGTATACAAACCTCATTGCCTGAAAATAGTCTGGCCTGGGGAACAAAAATAAACTTTCCATTGCTCTGAGGTCCCCAAGTGCCATCTCAAGGACAAAGCTGTTTTCCTGATTCCTGCTAGCCCTTGCTTGTGCAGTTTTCCACCTGCTGACAGCATTTGCTCAGGATGGATGAAGTCGTTCAGTAGTGTACCTAATATTATCATAAACTCTACCAACCAGTTGCAGTAGTTAATACAACCCCCTCTAAAACCAAATTCAAGAAATATATAAATTTATTGTTGCCTTTCATGCAGTCACAAGCTTCTAAATCCTGGAGGAAAGAAAAGGCTATTTCTTCCAGTGTATAGTCCTTCCTGTGGATGACTTCTTCAGTCCAGACTGCTATCAGAAAAAACAAAAACAAACAAACAAACAAAAAAAAAAAAACCCAAAGAAAACCCCCACCAAAACTATTTAAAATAGCAACAGATTCTCAGCTGGAAATAACATTTTGAGTCACTTTTCCACACCTTCTGACTGAAAATTTACTCCTGCCATTCTTTGAGGCTGTACTGTAATTATTTTAACCTTGATAACTTGCTGGGAAACCTGTATCTGGAAACAATCACCTCAAGGTTTTCCATGTCACAGTCACCACCTTAGGGGTTTCCACTCCTACAACAGAGCTTTCAGATCATAGCAAGACAACACAAAACCTCACTGAAATCTTGATACCAGAGACAAATACATATTTGCATGAGAACTGAGATTAAGAAAGCATAGTTTCTTCTAGTTTCATCCAGAAATGATTACACTTGTTGGTTGAAGGCTAGAATTTGCTGAAATAGTAGGACAAGTGTAAGATGCTTTTGCTGGGAAGACCCTCTGGCTCCAAACAAGGCTGAAATCATGGTCTCATCTCAGTGTGAACCCTGACTTAGTTATTTGCATTGCTCTTCTTTGCTCTCCTTCTTGTCACAAAGCTTCTGGGAACTGACAAACTATAAGTCATCTCTAACCTGCTGGTCAACATATTCGAGATGAATGTGGAAGGGACAGTGTACAGAGCATAAAAACGTCTCTTTCAAATCAGGCTAAACTAATTATTTTGGACCCCTTTCCTCATGCATACTCTACATCAGTCATCCTGCATGGCATCTGTTATGTTGCACCCATGTTAGTAAACAGAGCAGGGCCTGGGCAGAAATTCAGCACTGGCACATCCCTGCCTGTAGTGTTCAGCTGGTACCACAGTCCCTGTGAAGTTTTGGTCATGATGCTTGTGCAGACAGCATGCAGGCCTCATTCAGGATGTGGGACAAGACCATTCCCATCAGAGGACATGTGGACAAGGCCAGAAATGGGATGTGTCAGGAGCAAAGACAGTCTGACTGAAAGCCCAGGCCAGATGAGAGCTGTACATCTTATTTACTGCCTAGTGAAGAAGTACCTGTAAGCCCATATGATGATAGAAAGTAAAAACTCACTCCTCACTTACAGCAGGACAATCCACAAACTCATGGATAACTTCCTTTCGGCTTTTTATTTCTCTTGCACCTTCTGTGGGTAAAATTGTACTTCTGTCCCTCCTTGAGATGTGTGAAATTCCGTGTGATGAAGGATATAGCTGCAAAACACTCCCCAGACTGAGAATTTCAGTTCCACAGTGTCCATACTGCAAAATGCTTCATGAGACAGCAGTTTTAACCACCGGACAGCACAGAACTTCATGTCAACTGCATCTCTCCTTATCCCAAATCCTTCCCCAAGTTCTAACATCACCTCAGGCTCAGATTCTTCCTTCAAGCTACCTTTTGGTCCAGGGTTCAAACCAAGAGCAAATTTGTTACCACAGTCAATAAAACAGCTGAGTGATGTCAGAGATCCCTCTGTCTTTTCAGAATATCTTTTGTATCACAGTTTAAATGAACTCTCCAGAGAAATAGGGTCTTCTCCATCTCACCATCAGCTTGACAGGAAATAAAGGGAGGCGTTTTTTCCTGCTCACATGCTCTCTCTCATACACGCATTTTATTTTCTATAGTATTAGTCCCTGATGAAAACATTTCCCCATGTTGTTCAGCAGCTCTATTTCCATCCACAAACAAGAGGGAAGGGGTATAAACACACTCTATTAATCAAAGGGATGAAATTCAAGCAAAATATCACTTAGCTCCAAAGAGCACACTGTGACTCAAGAAAACTCCAGCCCAGACTTGAGCAGGACTGTGCTTTTAAAGCAAGCTGAAGGCAGCATACACTCTATTTTGCTACAAAACATATCAGAAAGCATTGACTAAGCAAGATTTACTCCATCTTACCCTGGCATTGTTTCTCTTTAGTGCACTGAAGACAGTTCTTGTTCGGGCAAACCAGTGAACATGGATAGTGATAATTTCCTTCATCTGGCATCCAAATTGTTTAACTTTTTCCAGTAAGAAAATTTTTTAAATCCAGTGCAGAGTAGAAATCTGTTTTGATCCAGGTAACCTCTCTAAGAACTACCAGCAATAATAACTGAAGCAAACAATGTGGAGTTCATTGTTTGAATGTATCTCAATCATATAAATGAATTTGCTGTCAGGAGTGATGTTAATTCTCCCCTAGGTATGGATTCAAAGGAAGTTTCAGTAGCAAAGAAGTCACATGGGACAGTAAATAAAAACCTACCAAAATAGACTGATACACAGAAAAGGTACCCAAGGAACAAAACAAATCTTTGCCTCTGTCATTGTTTAATCCCAGTCATCAACCAAATCCTATGCAGTTGCTTGCTCACCCCCCTCATAGTGGGTTGGAGAAGAGAATGGGAAGGGTAAAAGTGAAAATTCTTGTGTCTTGATATAAAGACAGTCTAATAAGTAAAGCAAAAGCCACACACAAGCAAAGAAAAATGAGGAATTAATTCACCACTTCTCCTGAGCAGGCAGGTGTTCAGCTGTCCTTGGGAAAGCTGGGCTCTATCACGTTTAGTGGTGACTTGGGAACACAGATGCTATCATTCCAGAATGTGCCCCCTTCCTTCTTCTTCTCCCAGCTCTGTATGCTGACCATGGTGACATATGGTATGGAATGTCCCTTTGGTTAGCTGGACTCAGCTGTACCACCTGTGTGCCCTCTAAACACCTTGTGCAACCCCAGCCTGCTCACTGGTAGGGTGTGTAAAGAGCAAAAAAGGCCTTGCTGCTGTGCAAGTGCTGCTCAGCAGTAACTAAAACATCCCTGTGTTATCAACACTGCTTTCAGCACAAATCCCAACCATTGGCCCATACCAACTTCTGTGAAAAAAAAAAAAAATTGACTCTGTCCCAGCCCAAACCAGCGCAGCCTCTTTTTATTCTTCTAGAAAAACTGTCACTAAAATAACATTTGTCTTCTGTCAGTTGTTTCACTAATGATTCTCAGAAACTGAGTCAGAGTCAAAGCATTTAGTTTTGAATAAACAAATATGCAGTTGCAGTCCCAGTTCTGCAAAATGTGCAGAAAAATACTTACTAATACTCCTGCTTTTCTAGCAGAACTCTTTTGAAACATGGTAAATTAGTGGTCACATAGACTTAAAATGAGTTTAGAGGTACAGCAGTTGAGCAAATACCCAGCATCATTTTTATCATCCTCTGAGAACATTCCTTCACCTTATCAGTAGGGCATACAATGCACAGATTGTCTTGCTCATGCTTACAGATTTTGTGATGATGCTATGATGATGGAAAATGGTAAGAAGAAGACAGCACATTCCCACAAAATACTGACAAACTGTATGGCTGGAAATATAGAAATAGAAGCATTTTGTGGTATCCAGTTGGTTTTTTTGGGTTTTTGTTTTTTTCTTTTTTTTTTTTTTCATTTTTACTAACTACTAGCAATTTCCATGATTTTGCTGTAGGTTTTTGATGCTATTCTAGAGCGGAAATGTGTTTGCCTCAATGCTGGTTGCTAACAGCAACTGCACAAGGAGGTGGTCCTAATAGTGCAGGTTAGTGAATCTAATTCTACAGGAGGGTCTTGTAGAAGTACAGACTGAAAGGCAGAGACATGTGAAGAATATAAACAACTTTCCAAAATACACAGATATCAGTCAATATATTGCATTCTTTTTCTTGAGGTTCTACTTTATTATAGTTACCAGAGCAGAGAGATGCCTGTTCTCAACAGATATAGGCCTTTTCTATTTAAAGTGCAATTATCAATTATTTTTGGCTGTATGGAGCTTTATTAATTAATTGGCAGATTTTTTAATTTTTTTTTTTTTAATCCAGCTAGCAGTCTCTATTTCAGTGACACAACATCCCTGATGACTAAAGAGCATCTACTTTGTATTCAGATAGAGAAGAGTTGGGATGAACCACCTTTTCCTCTCTTAACACAGCTGATGGATTTGAATTAATAATGGTTCTTGCTCCCCCTGTGGAATATGCTATTTATTATATATCTTACTACTTTTTGCTTATGCAGCATTTCCATAGTAAGAGAGATTGGAGACATCACTAGTATATTTCATATAATAATCATCCCAGGTGGCAGCCAGTTATTTGATTCTTTAAATTACTGATGCTCCTCAGCTGTGCACATCTCTAAGCACTAAAATGGACCTTGTATCTCTCAGGTAAGAGAAGAAAAAAACCCAAACCTTCTCACCCTTGTGTTCTTGGAGAATGCCCTGATGCAAAGTACAGATATCACTGGAAAACTCCCATTGGTCTCAGCAATTTTTTGGAACCTCTAGGATGGTTGAAATACAGAGACCACATATTAAATTGGCTTGTGTACTGATCTACTTAGAGACTGCATCTTTGGTCTTTACATATATGTATCCAAAATGGACCAATGCTCATTTGCCTTGACCCTTCTTTTTGGAAAGACAATTTTGAAGCCTGAAGTCCTGATCCCATAAGGGTATTATTGCTAATGCTATCTTGTCTATTTGCAGAAATTCCTGTTTTTGGAATCATATTGAAAGACATACCTCAAGCAATCTATTTTGTTCAACCTGTGTCCTGTCAAAGGAGATAGGATGAGTCATCTCCAGAGCCTGTGAGGACAAGAATTCTTTTTCCAGGTATTCTTCTCTTGGGTGTTTTTCAGTTTAGGTGACGCTTATTTAAATACCAACAAAAAGGAACACTTATGCAAATTCTAAGGTCAAGATTTGCAAAATCAGACTTCAGCCAACAAGATACCCCATGACTACTATAATCAGTGGGAACCAATCTATCTGCAAGGAGATCCTTCCCACCTGGTGTTGCAGGGACAAAAAATACACGTTAATTACATAGGCACTTTTCAATCTAGCCAATGGTAAAAATACTTTCCTGTCTTCCTTTCTCCCTTAGATACCTTGTTTTACATTAATAAACTGTGGACACCCCCCACCCCTTCCAACAACCGTAACTTGTACTGCTCACAGATGACATTTCAGGAAATGTTACATTAAAGAGAGCCAAGCAGCATGATTGTGCAATTCACTTGATTGAATGCACCAGGGTAGGAAGCCAAGCCAACCCCCACCGCGGTCTGAAACCCGTGGAGCAGACAGAGCTCCCTCTTCATGCAGTGCCTCCAGATTCCCAGACCTGGGTGAAAGCCACCTTCTGATTTATGAGTAATGAGCCTGCTGGTGATTTCTAAGCAGCAAACTTCCAAACAGAAGTGCTGATGGGCACTGCACTGTAGCATATATGCTAGACAACACCTAGGCAGACTCTCAAAGGATGCTTTCATTGGGATGGGAAACTATATGGTGATTGAGTGCTCTCCTGTCACTGTCTTCTCTCGCTTTGCACAGTATTTAACCTTCAGATGCTGTTAAACTTGGATTTTAAAAAGTTTTCATTTTAAAGAACTTATCTGCAATCACAGCACAGAAATATATGAAGCCTAGTGGTGAAGGTGCCAGTGAGACTGATTGATGCAAAAGTCTGGTTTTGAGGAGGGGAGGAGGGAGAGCAAATTCCTTTAGTTGTGCTTAAAAGTAACAAACTTAAAAACAAGACGAGAAAGTTGAGTGGAAGCTGAGAGGTTGAATGCAAGCTCTGCCAAGATTCAAAAAGTTACAAGCTAATGCTGGTACTGCATGTTTTCTTACTGATTGAGGAATCAATCATTTTTGTTTATGGAGCTCCTAGCACACAGACAGTGTAAGCTAACAGGGTATTACAGAGTCAGGGAAGTGATTAAAAAATGATTTGCTATTGGTATTTTGACTGAATAAGTAGAGAAAAAAAAAGTCTTAAGACATGTTTTTACTGGAGCATTCTTTGTCAAAAGTCTTCCTTACTTGAACTCTAGAAGATGTCTCGCCAAGTTCTGCCTATTACTCTCGGGTTTTTATTTCTGACTGAGGTGTAGATTTTGACTGTACCTACCTGTGTCCTACACATGTATAGGTTGCATCTATGTATCTCTTGAACATCTAAAAAAAACCTCTCTGGACATATTCTTGCCTCTGTAAAATCTCTTTGTCTCTATGGTCTTTCATGCTTGTACACATGTGGTTGTTAAATTACCTCTCACAAAATTCTGATCATAAAGGAAGCAAGGCACTTCACATTAAATAATCACCAGTCTGACTCTTAATGTGAAGCAAGTTTAGGCCAAAGCCTTGTTTTTAAAACAGTTCAAACTTTGTCCAGATCTTGAGTAAGGCTTGAAGACAGTTTTGCTGTATCTTTTAGGAGTAACAAACATAAAATGTGACAGGAAACTGCAAACAGGACTGTTTGTTATCCTTGTTCACCCTTAGAAAAGGGTGTAAAAATAGAAAATAAAATCTCTCAGGATTTTGGAAGAAAGGAACATCTGTGAACCAGGGAAATAAAAAAAAATACTTCCAGAAAAGACATCCAGAAACTGAAATCTTCTTGGAGGCCTTTAGGGCTGTGCCTAGCCTCTCATGACCACTTTGGGAATCTCACTGTTGCTTTAACACAAATGGCTGTGGCCAGTTTGGAGAAGGAGATGTTGGACTCTTTTTTTCCTCCACTCTGATCTGGTCAACCTGTAGCTCTGCTGCTTGCACATTATCTGAACCTGTGACTCCCATTTTCATCAGGTCACCACAGGGATCCTGCTAGGCTGGCTTAAATGTGATGGCTTTGGCCTTGGGGATGGAAAGATGGATGAAATAAGAAAAAGAAAACTCATTCCCTCTTCCCAAGGCCCACGTGGCCAGATGACATGAGGTGCACCTCACAGGGCGTCACCACTCAGAGACAGCCAGGTGGCTCTGACAAAGCTGGGATGTCCCACTTTGGAGATGCTACCTCCTGGTCAGGATTGCTCAGTTGGGGCAGCAGAAGTATGGTGTGGGCTGATGGTCTTTGCCAGTGCCACAGGGCTCGGAGCAGAGCCTGGCCTGAGCTCCACTCAAACAACTTCAGATGCCTGTGAAGGGCACTGTATATTTTGGGGTTGAGTATTGTCCAAGCAGCACTAGAGCAGTTGGCTTAAGATGTCAAAACAGCTGCATTTCTAAGAAAAAGGAATCAAATTTTATGCCAGATTTAGGGGACAGTTCAGTTTTTATGCTGCTAATAGAGTATCAGAGTTGCCTTTTGGTATGCTTTATTCACAAGCTGGTCTGGAGACAATTTTTTTTCTTCAAAGTGTTTTTTTTTAAAATGAATTGTTTGTTGTTTCGATGTAGTTGTTCCTCCTCCAGGCTATACATCAGTGCCTCACTATGCACCAGTTACTCCCTTAATTTACAAGCTGTGGTAGTCATTGTGTTTTATTATGTTTTAAATTTATTTATCTGGGAAAGATCCACTCAGAGTTAGTGTTTTTCCTTCCTCAGTTCTCACTGAGATCCTGCTTTTTGCACAGATTATGACCAGAGTATAAAGCAGTCAAAGTGAGATGCCAGATTTTTCATAGCATTTGTCTTTCAGCAAAAATTCGCCTAGAAAAGGGACTGAAGGAGTGACATGGCACCCCCTGTGCAGCTGAACCCCCTTTTGCAGATAGCACTTTTGCAGGAGTATTTGGTATATAACTTCAAATTGTCTGATCTGCATTTACCCTGTGATTTTACAGTTTGATAGTCTCCATCTAACAGGTTTTGAATATGTCTTACCTCTTTTTATGCTGATCTCATAGAAGCATTTTAGCTTCACATTAAACTTCACACACCTCTGTTATAAAATGGACATTATTTCTAACTACTGCTTGTTCTAAGACCAAAGCCACGTTTCAAACAACTATGTGAGATCTACTGTTTAGCTGTTCATGCTAACCAAAACCCTGTCTCCTTCTGAAATTTCCACTGGCTGAATAATTATGGCAGATTTTTTAAAAAAAGGTTTTAGGGGCTTTCTTTGTGCCCAAGGAAAGCAGCATTTCTCTGTGGAGCTGGAGACCCATGTCAGGACTCCTCATTCTCATTCCAGGAGCACAATATGCCCTTTGATGTGCACTTACTCAGCAGCACACGAGGTAAAGCTGACCGACCTCTTGTTTTGTGCATAGGTAATTTATGCACTGCCTCTGGGAACACACAAGTGACAGGACTTACATGTGTGAACCCTATTTGTGCATGAAATCAAGTGTAAATTTAGAGCAGATGGGGGTTTGACTCATTCATGATAGAATTTATGGCCAAGATTAATAAAAAAAAAAAAGGAGGAGAAAAAAAAATAGGGGGAAAAAAGTGCCTGACATCAGTTTCCCACATATATTTAGGTACCCATGGACCTGTTTCATAAACATGAGGAGTGACCTCCTATAGCTTCTCTGAAATTATAAAGCATATAGATGGGGTGTATGTATATATATATATATATATGTGTGTGTGTGTGTGTGTGTGTGTGTGTGTGTGTGTGTGTGTGTGTGTATATGTATATATATGTATATATGTATATATGTATATATGTATATATGTATATATGTATATGTATATGATGGAACTATACAGGGCATATACCTGGTGCTTAGTAGTTCTTGAAAAGCAGGCTGCTTGTTTGGATGCTACTTTTGTGCCTAACTGAAGGAGTTTCTTTTAAAAATGGACTAGGCTACTGCCTAATACAAACCATTTGGTTTGATTATCTTATCAGCGAGCTGTTGCTGCTTATGAGAGTGGAGGGATCAGCTGAGGTAGGCACATCTCTAATCCAAGGGGTGGGATAAAAGTCTGAAAGGTGGAGAGAGAGAGTTGCCCCTGCCAGACTCTTGTTCTGAGGCAAAACACATTCCTGGGTATTCAACAAACTGGTCAGTCTTTAAAGCTAGCCCCAGCCTAGATCAGTTATTTTGTTGTACCTTCTTGTCAAGGCCTTGGAAAAACATGTATCTCTGCTGATGGTGTGGTTCAATATCTAAAGCAGTGCAACAGTATCTGTAAGAGATGTTAACCACCCTTAAGTGGTGCAGCTCCCCAGCAAAGGCTCCTCAGGGCTGCAAGTTTGTCTTTTCTTAAAAAAAAAAAAAGTTCTTCAATTATTTGGTGACTGCCTCTGTAAGCTTTGGACACAAGTATTGTTATTTTGTAAGCAATATATGTATAGCGTATATTCCCAAAGCAAATGTTTAGCGAGCATGAGGAAATTTTAACTTCCCCACTCTTGTCTTTTGTCTTCTGATTTCTCCTCTTTCGCATCTGTTCTCAACTGGGCAAGGTTCTTAGCTGTTGACTTTCCTTGATGGGCTCTAGTGTCTTTAGCTGTCCTCCAGGACCTGCTCACAAGCAGCGATGCAGCTGGGAGAGCTTTGTGAATCCTCCTAAATAGTTTATTCCTAGATTTTTTTATTCCTCCTAAATCATTTATTATTTCCCTCAAGCCTGTGGAAATTCTTCTCGGGAGAGACAACTTCATGGCATGCTGGGATGTCCACCCTCTGAGGGAACTCTGTCATGGTTATTGATGATCCTTTATTAAAAAAAAATCCATCATAAGGGTGGAAAAAAGATCTACTAGAATGAGGCAGACCCTCTTGTTTTGCTGACTCAAGAACATTTGGTATGTATAAACTTAAATTGGCACTTAATGAAGTCTTCATAACTGAGTGCTGTGTGAACATTGTTTGGTATCCCTAAAGGCCGGTTTTCCCTTTGAGTTCCAATCCATCAGTCTTTTTTGTTTGACTGCGGCCTCTCTCTATCAGCAGCCAAGAAGATTTTATGCTATTTTGAAACACAACCACAGGTCTTAAAAAGCAAGCAGGTTTCTTTTTGCAATATATAACATGACTCCTTGTCGGAGTAAGTAGTCATGAATGTGAGTAGAGGGTTCAAAAGGTTATGGATATTGTAAAATACTAAGGAAAAAACGGGGTTATGCTTTTTTTTTTTTTTTTTTTTTTTTTTTTTTAAGTCTTCCTTTTTTTANTGGGGTTTTGCTTTTTTTTTTTTTTTTTTTTTTTCTTTTTTAAGTCCATCCTTTTGTAAGTCCAACTATCTAAGGCTGTTTGAAAATCCCAGCCTGAAGGATTCATAGCTGTGAAGCTCAAGATCTAAGTATCCAAAGTTATCTTTGCTGCCCTCCCTTCCTTTCTATGTAACACCAATTTGTTATATCTTGTATTAAATTACAGAAAGTGCTTTGAGGCAAGGCTGTGGGCTACTATGCACCACTATCGAAGATAATTTTTTTTTCTTTAACAAAAGCACTACTGGCCCCGATATCACTGCAATGAGCATTTTGGAAAGAGACCAGTCACCAGGATGGATGGCCTTCCCAGAATTGACCTGTGGTTTGTGCCTTCTTCCTGAGGATTTGGTTGACTCAGTGGTGTAAATGATGTAGTTCCCTGCCACGGCTGCTAAGGCTGTGTCATGTTCTCCTCTCTTGCTGTGTGTGGTGCTTATACAGGGAAGAAATTCATGGATGCTGCACTCACCATAGAGGTGCAGGGAAAGCACAGCCTGCCTTCTCACTGTGTGGTCTTGGCAGGAGCACCCCGGGTGTGCCAGCGCCTGGCGAGAGCGAGGAAGGAAAGGTGGTGATGGGATCCCTTCTCCTCTGCTGGCTGAATGCAAGGATATCTTCCCAGTTTGGGCATTATTTTTAGAGTAGGTCTGGGACTTCAGCAAGGGCAAAGTGTGAGCCCTCCTGCTGTGCCTTGTCTCCTGCAGCGTGGCCGGTGCTCACAGCTCCCCACATCTGTCCCTGGGTGTCAGGAGCCAGAAGGGCTTTGGCGCCGGTGTGGCTGACACCCAGCACAGCGCTGGCGGGGAGAGATAAGGGCAGAAGCACACATGGTGGAGTTCCCCAGTACTCTGTGGCTTGGGTGCAGCCATCTGCATAATCGGGCTCTTCTTTTTCAAACGATAAAAAAATATTTCTACCTTAATCCCAAGCCTTGTTGCCACTTGGCTGTGGCTGCTCTGGCAGCCATCAGGGGAGAGAACTCCAGTGTGACACATTGCTGAGAGGGCAGAGTGACTGACTCTGCAGGTACCTGCCTCTGTAGGTTGGAGGATTGAGCCTGAAGGGGAAAAAATAGGCCAGACTTGCTGGCCACTGCCTGATTTCAGCTGGTGCGCTAAAATGGCTTGAGGCTGTTGCAAACAGAAGGGCAAAGAGCTGTAAATGGCTCCTTTTCCTTCTCCCTTTTCTTCCAGATAACATGCCCAACAGCACTCAGAGATTCAGAAATAAGCCAAAATCAGTGGTGTAAAAATGTCCTGAAACTTAAACATGAGATCTAGCTTTCCTTTGCCACCTGGCTTTAGTGGCTAAAGCTAAAGTAGCTTTAGTTAATATTTTTTTGCTGCTCTTCACCATTGCAAGGGATGGAGGTTTGGCTTGGTTTCTTCATGAAGCCCAGGTCCTCAAGTAGAAAAATCAAGTGATTCCAATAGCCTGAGCATTACAGAAAGCACCAATAGTGAAACTTCTGATGAAATTGCAGGATCAGGAAGTCTCACAGAGCCTCAGCCCATGACAGAGTTTGACTTAAAAACCAAAACAAAGACAAAGACCGCATTACCTAATACAGATGAGAAAGGGCAATAAAATTGTGAGCCATGCCTGTTCCTTTGTTACTGACACAGTCCCATAGCAATTTCCGGGACTGTAAAGACATCCTAATAAATTTTCAGTGTTTCCTCCAGTTGAATGAATCACAGAAATGCTGCTAGCCTTGAATAGGTTTAGTATTCACATCAACTGCTCAATGGAAAACTCAGCTGAATCAGGGTGCAGCTAGAAACAGGCTGTAAATCATGGCTATGGGCCATGTGGTATGGAGGGCTGTTTAACGACATAACCAATGATAAGATTCCTCCAAGATGGAAGCAGAGACTTCTTCCACATTGGAAAATGAATGGGTAGACAAAAGGAAAGACATCACCCTCTGGCTGGACTTGTAGTTTAGGTGAGAGAAGTTTAGGAAATACTTGGTGGGACAAGAAATAACCTTAGGGAATCAGCAGGTGTTTCTGTTGCTCCTCATTGAATTTAGAAGTAAAGTAGTGCAGTGCATGGGAAGCACATCAGTCTGGTGATCAGCTCTCCTGTAGAGCTGCAATTCACCTCAACCTGTGTTGTACTTTTCCTTGCTGGAAGAAGCTGAGCTTGAAAATGCTCTTTCTGCCTTAAATGCTTGAAAATATTTGCCTTAACTGCTGTGGTATAAACCAGGGGGACTGTAGAACAAATACAATTACATTGATATCACTTGGATATTCAGGAGGTCTAATTTGGGTTGGCGTATTTGTAACCAACTTTGGAGACTCCTCAGGAGAGTTGTCCTTTTTGTAAAGGTGGTAAGAAGATAAATGTTTTTTGGCAGAACGACATATCTTTGCAGTGTTTCCTTTCAGATGCTCTAACAACGCAGGGTGAACCTTGGGAGAAGTGGTAGCTTGAGACTTTTGCTGTTTCAGCTGAAATGGGACAATTGTGGGACACAAGATTCCTGAGGGTGATGGGAACTGGTGGAGGAAGTCCTTTGCTGGGTAAGAGGCAGCCCTTTCCTCTGAGGCCAGAGAGGGAGCACAAGCTACGAGGCAGGAAGCAACACCAGTGGTCGCCAGCTTTCCTGAGAGACCTGTCAGGCCCAGGTCAAGGCAGGGGGACCCTGAGGAGGAGAAGCATATTGGCTACTGTGAGGGCATCCAGCAAAAAACCACAGGAGCAGGGGATCTCAGGTGGAGATGCCAGCTTGTATGGAGGAGGGAACAGTCCCAGAAGTTTGGGTGGGAGCAGATGGCTTGGAAAGGTGAAGGCTTTCAGGAAACAATCTGGCATAGCTGCTGGACAGAAGAGGAAAGCTGCAAAAGCAGCAGCAAGCAGAAAACTGGCTAAAAATGTACTAATCCATAAGCACTCTCGAAGACCCAGGATAAAAAATAGTGTCCCAGTTATTCCGTGGGGAGAGTGTGTTTGTCAGTGCAGCCCGACCTCCCCATCTGCCCATCTCCCAAGCACTCCCCACTAGGTGCCAGTATAGGAGCACACCACTGCACACCCACTTCGAGGAGGGATGAAAAGGCATGGTTAAGACTTTTCAAAGGTACATGTGCTTGGAAATGTGTTTTTAAATCGACATGTGTTTGTAGTGTTCTCAGTTTGTACTTAATTCTGGATATACAGCATGCACAGGGTCTCCAGAAGTGTCTACACCAATCCCTGTGGGCACTATTGCTATTAAAGTGTTAGGTGGAGCAGGACAGAGGGCACTCAGCTGCTGTAGCCTTTGCATGGTCCATGGTCTCCACTGCCCCTGGGCAATGCAAGCCCCNTTTTTTTTTAAACCCCTTAGCAAGACTCATTGCTAAACTCCCATTGAGTATAAATAATTTTATAAACTGATTTTGCTCTTCACTGCAGAAGAGCAATTTCTATTGCTTTTGCAGTACAAAACAGGATGACACTTGAGATGGAGGATGCCTGGTGGGTACCTGACCGAGCCTCTGAACTGAGAGATCACAAGATCACAAAGCACACTGCCAGTACATTTCAAGTCTTTCTGGAAGAAAAGTGTTACTCCGTACCCTGCAGACCACCTCTGCCTGCACTCTGAGCTGCAGATTTAGTTATAAAATTAAGTGAATAAACAGTGAATAAAGTATTTAGCGGGACAATTATTTGTTAGACTGCTATGGGAACAAACACTTTGCTGAAGCTCTGATGCCTGTCAAGTCTTAAATCTTTCTGAGAAGAGGTTAAGTTGCTTTGCTTTCTCTGTTAACCATGCCAAAATAAATAGAATGTGCTCAACTGAAGAAAACAAATACTTGAAAATAATGAAAAATCAATAGTACCCTTGTTATTGGGTAGCAGGTATACAGATCTAATCTGACAGGCTGTATTGAAAGTGTAAACTGAATGCTCACACACATGCATTAGTAATGTCAAGATGAAATGTTAGCTTAAATCTTATCAATTCAGTTTATAGAACAGGGAGAAATTACTGAAGTAATTTTATCTGAACAGCCCTCACATGCCACCCCATTTTGGAAATAGTAGCTCTCAACACAGTGTGTATTTGTGTGTGTTTAAAAATGTTCAGATTTCAGGTACCCTTCTTCATTGCCATGAAACTTTTAGTATTGCCTCAACCTGTCAGCTTCTCCAGTCTGGAAGAAATACTAACAACAAACCTATTTTCATAGAGAAATTTAAAGGAGTCTTTCATTCTTGGCCTGATAGCATTATTCCCATGGGCAGAGGACAAAGAAATATACAGCTAAGGAACAATTTCACATAAAAATTACATCCCTTCGTCCAAAAGCCCTGCTATGTGTCATGCTGTTATGGAGCACATACAGGAACTGCCTCTGCCCTTTTGTACAGAGCTGGCCTTTAGGCTCCATGCAGTCTGCATCCACCGGCCCCACTCATCTGAGAGAACTATGAATTTAAAGAGATTCCAAGCTTTCACTTTCCAAATGTGTGCATTTCTACTCCTTTTCCAGAGCAAACGGAAATATTTTAGGAATGCAATTTTTTTTTTCTTTTGCTCAAGTTAAAAACAAATAAACAAATGAACAAACAGAGTAAAATACAGCCCTCCATGGCTGCAACACGGGCAGGGAAGGATGTAGTGACAGAGCAAAGGAGACAAGGCTTGCTTTGTTAGGTCTGATCTGCCATCCAGCAGACCAGGAATCCTCTAGCGGTGGTCACTACAACCTGGTTTGGGGGAAAATACAAGATGAACACAGTTTCACCACTCTACTGTTTAAACTAAGGAAAGGGATTGCAAGACTGCAAATATTCAAAGAAGAATTTGTCTTATTATTTTTGGAGCAGCATCCTCTATGACGCAAGTCATCAGAACAGAATGAATCCAGTGACGATCATTTTCAGCAATGAAAAAAGCCACCAGGAGATTTAGTTTTGGAGGAGCCATAAGGAGGGACAGGACCTTATTTTTGAGAATGTAGGCTGTGTCATCATGCACTCTAGCCTGGCAGTCATGGCAGAGGCTGGGGTGTCACCTGCGAAGAGGTTGTGCAGTATGGTGTGCCAAGGAAAAGAGATCCAAACAAAACCAACCCAGAGAGATCTGGATTTGTCACATCCATTCACAAGATGCTCCTCTGAGTTGCCCAACATGAGCCAGTGGACCTTGTGATTTCTCTTTGGGACACAGAGCTGATGAGGGTCTGAATGCTGCTGAGGGTGCTGTTGGTGAGGAGCTGAGCTCTCCCCAAGGTCTCTCTGTTATGCAGGGAGCGTGGAAATGACTGCACCATCCCTTGGCTTTGGGCAGGACAGCTCTTTTCCTGTGCCTCTTGGGAAAGAGTGACTCAGGCCCATCAGTGCTTTGATCAGCTCAGAGCCAGTATTGGCAAAACTTCAGAGAGCCCTGGATTACCTGGGAAGGTGCAGATAACAGGTATGCACATTGCTTAACTGCAGATGCTTATTTGGTGACTAATTTAGGAGAGCTATTGTCCCTGTCTAAGGAGGGCTTTTCTTCTAAGGATCCCTATCTCATCATGACAGAGATTTAAGTTATATGGATGCTTTCCCCCTTGATTACTCAAGGAGTATAAGGACTGTCACCATCACAACGATCTCCTCTTCTAGATTTTCACCAAAGTGAGGCTTACAAGGCATACTTCCCATTTTATAAACAGGACAGGAAATTTTCTGAACATTTTGTATCAAGGCTTACCTGATTTGGAGCCCTTTCTCTTTGTTTCAGTGAAGCTTAGCAAACTATTATTCTTATTTGAAGCAATTATTTCCCAATAGAGAACTGCTTTGGGTGCCAGGGAGTCATCCTGTTTGCAAAGGGGATGACTAGGTTATTGGAGGCTATTGAACTCTCCAGCCTCACTTTGTGGAAACAAAAAGTGCTGTGGGTGTAGCTTGCCCCTAACTGCTGCTGATGCACGGAGGCACCTAAGTGAGATGTGAATATTAACACTACCACATCCATTGCTGTTTGTTATGAATAGCACTGCCTTTGCCTCCTTGTCCATCTCCTCTGGTGTTTCCTGCCTTTCTTGGGCAGCATGCTTGGCTCTTTGTGGCTGACTAGATTCTGCACTCCTGGAGTGGGCCAGGTACAGGCCGTCTCTCTAATCCACTCTTGGGAAATGGCATTACCCTTTCTATGCGTGTGTGAGCACTCGACCCTGGAATTTTCATAGACTAGAAAATGGGTTAAATCAATTAGAGCCACACGAACTGCAATTGGTTTTGCATGAACCTATTTGGAAGATAAGAATTATCTTCACTCCTCCCCCGTGAACAATAACTGACAATGTTACACTCCTTCCCAAATGCTTTTTGATAGGTTAATGGCCCCATATCGAGAGCATTTAATTGCAACAGTTTTTGTTCAAGAGCTGATGTAATGGATTACATCCCTCTTGGTGCTTGGGGTTGGGATGCAATACAGAGAGGCTGCCTGGACCCTCTGGTGCCAGAGGGCTTAACACAGTATTGACAGGGCTGTACATATTAAATCCAGATCAACCTTCTGAATGAACACAGGCACATCTGAACTTACATGGCTGGAAATCTCCTTCCATAGTCTTAAAGGAGTTATTTTTAGTAAAAGTTGTTGAAAAAAAAGAAAGAAAAAAGCCCATGCCCTTACTTACTGCTGAGATATGAGCTGAAGGAAACTCTCCTGTCAGATCTGTTTCATATATGTTACAAGAACAGCAAAACAGAAAAGTTCAGCAGGGTATTATTTTATTTTCCTTTTTTTTTTTTTTAATTTTAAAAATTTCTTTTAAATTTATGGGGTCTGACAAACCAGTCTGGAGGGTGCCAAGTCTAGAGGAGTCTAAAGGTATCCTTCAACATCGGATGATAGCTGCTGATTAGTTTTGGCAGGAATCGTTTCCTGATGCTCTGCAACTGAAAATTAACAAACTCTGGGGCTTACTGGAAAAAGTAATGCAGCAGTGTTTATTGCTTTAGAGATCCATGCCGGGAAGTGTCGCTCTCCTAGACTCAGCTTGGGTAGCTCTACTGGGTAATACCACACTCACTGATTCTTTCCTTTGGAATGAGCCAGGATCTTCCCAGAGCCAGGTACGAAGCAAGGTGGGGTGGGTAATTCCTCCTACTTGCACAGCTGCCAATTTCAAAAGAAATAATCTTTTTTCTTCTCAGTATTTGTAAACTCTGATTTTTAAATGTACTGTAAAGTTGAAAGCAATTGAAAGCACATAAATAAAAGTACCTATGACATTTTTTCATCATGCAAGCCCACTGGATCACTTTTGTCATTTAAGAGACCACATCCTACTGGTCCTGGTACAAAGTTCCCCAAATCTGTCAGCAAATCTTTCATTCCTGTCTGACTTCTTCCTATATGGCCTTTCATGAACTGGAGGGCTTGATGCAAGTCCAGCTTCCCTTATAAAGGGAATTGTTTTGGAGTTTTGCAATAGGTGTTCAGTGATGTTCTCTCATTTCACAAGTTCACCATGAAACTTGGTATGCTTGTCTTTTTGTGTCAAAGAGATTCTTGTTGGAACCTAGTTAATTTTCTAATGACACCCTTCTCCAACCTTTCCTATTGAAATAAAGCCTTGTTTCAGACACCCTGATATGTTTTGCAAACTAGTGTCCATTACAGTAACTTTTCTTACTTACTCTTGTCAAGAGTATGTACAGCTCAGATCTTCCTTAAGGTCCTCTCTAGGAGCTGACAGAAACAGGGTAGAGACTTGAAGAAACCTGGTAGAGTTAAGGTTTTTGGAATACAGTTCTGTCATTCCAGGTAGAATCTTCATCCCAGTCCCACTGTCCTGACTCCTGGTAGTTTTGGGACAGGCAGTTGTCTCTTGACACCTCTTCAAGGCCTCCTTGTATTCCATGCCAGAAGACCAAAATTCAGAATTATTCATAAAATTAAATTGTTGTCTTTCAGTTATGTCTAATGTGCAAAATTAGTAAGTGATGAGATGGAAAATGTGCTGGGGCCTTGCAGTGTGCTAAAGCAAACCACAATACTGTTCATGGTTCATGATTTTGTGGTATCAAATACACAGGAGTGTTTTAGGAGAAAAGGAAGACCAATTTCAGAAGAGACTGAAACCAGTTGTTTCTGGGTTCAAAACCCCAAATTGTCAACAATGGCCCTGAAAATCTATTTTCAGAAGCTGTGAATCAGTTTTCCAGTTGAAACATATAAAATAGTACAAGATGATCTATCCTCCTTGGCCCCTGAATTTCTTTTAATGTCGGTTGTTTAAATCCCTGTTCACCTAGTGAAACTTTCTAGCTTACAAAATCCTAGAGAATTCAGACTGGAGAGAGCCATGCCACTTGTTGCTCTCTAGTATTTCTGTGAGTAGTCAAAAGCAGGAAAATCTGAAAATATGCATTTAAAGTTTTATTTCAGTTTTGTGTGATCCTTCTCCACTCAGACCTTCTGACACTAACAAGTTTCTCTGCTCTCTAACCTGTTCTGCTGCTGCTTGCTCTCTCCAAAGCCATACTTGATGAAATTCGATGTGCTGCAGCTGTGTCAGGTATGAAGCAGGATAGTGCAAGGGTTTGTTTGGCTATTTGCACTGACATTAAGGGATGCAAGTCCTCTTTGGAGGGCATGGGAAATGGTCCTATGCAATGGAGGTCCTCTGCAATCAAGAGCCCTTGTCCTTGGTCAGATGCAATAAGATAGTCTTACTTCCTGTTTTGTTTGAAGAAATTAAATACTCCTTTTTACTCATAGCCAGAAATAGGCAATAATGGTTCTTACTGTTCAGGCTTAATGGTTCAGATGTGCACACTGCAGGTGCTTGAGTCTGATGTATTAACAACACTCTCCTGAACATGACCTTGTATACCTCCTCACCTTGTGGAGTAGAACATGTGAGGCTATTTTCATAGATGAAGTACTATATTTTATATAACTAATTTTAAATCTGCTTTTTTTGGGGGAAAACACTGCCTCACTTTCCGTGTTAAGGCCAGGGCCCCCCTCCAGATTCTTGCAGTAGCTCTACTGTGTGTTATTGTATTTTGATTAAAAACTCTGTTTGTCACCTAAGAGCTTGCTTCTCTTTCAGTTCTGGTAACCATAAGCTAGCAGGACATAGTTGCTAGATCTGTGATTCTGTATCTAAAGAAAGCAGGGGTGATAAAGGGCCATTGCTCTGGAGATTTTAGTATTTGTTGAGTTAAACATTGCTGAGCAGTCTAGCATCCCCACCCTTGTCATGAATGAATCTGGAAGGAATGAGTTTGAAGTCTTGCTCTGGTTGACTATAAACCTTTATTATACGTGGGATGTTCCTTGTGAAGGGAGGGAGGCAGTTGCCTCCCAGACAAAATAAGCGGAATTCACCGGCTTGCTCACTGCCCTGCCGAGCAGGGCGTGATGGGAGTAATTCAGGGTGCCTGGCACCTGCTGGAGCAGGGAGGCTGGCTGGCAACCATGAACCCGCAATCAACCTTGGTGCCTGCCCTCAGTGCAGACTGTAAATAACAAAGGCATTTATTTTATTTTTTCAGTGGGGATGGGAACAGTGGTGAAGGTAAACAGAAGGAATTAAAACCATCATGTTGCTGAAAACAGGTGGTGGCATGCCCTCAGATGTCACCGCTGCCGGTCTCTTCCAGAGTTTTTCGTAACAAATTGTACTCCAGGAAAATTGATTTACATCTTCTCCCCTTATCTCATCTTCTCTGTAAGAAGCAATGGGCACATGAGCAAATCTTTACATTAATAAAAAGTGAAGCAGAAAATTGCAGAGACTGAGGATAACCACTTAAATGATGTTAATTGACAAGGACCACTTATTGCTCCTCCCCTTCCATTCTTAGCTCCCTATCACACCTATATCAAGGGATACAACCATGGCTATTTTCATTACTTTACTGAAATTTTGCTTTAACTCTAACTTTGTTTTTATTATGTGCTCCTGTAACTGATGTTTTGTTCCCAGTTGGATCCACAGCGCCTTTTTTTCATCTGTAAAGGGTGTGTATTTGTGCTATCAGGAAATAATCCTCAGTAAGGTTGTTACTGACTGCATAGGGCTGTCATAAAATGCTCACCAGAGTCACCCATCCAATGTCATCATTGCAGTTGGAAATTCCTGGTCCTTATGAATATTACAGGAGTTTCACAGCTTCAAGACAGAAAGCCAGAGAGGTTGTGACAATGTTGCTGTGCCTGGTGCCTAGAGAGATTTAATCAACTGGTCATTCTGGGCTTAACCCCCACTCATCTTTTACTGGAAAAGTAACTTGGAAAGTAACTTGGGTAACTCTTTTAACTTTGCATGGCCAGTGATTAGAAATCCCAGGTGCTATGGATGCAGCTAAGGAGTCAAGGTCACTGACTCTGGAAGTGCAGGAACACAGAAACACAGGCTGCGTGCTCAGACTCCACTGACTCTACCAAAGAGTTCAAACTGCTTTTGAGCCTTATTTTTCAGAGCACCGGAACATTTCCAACAACCAATTTAGTTCAAAACTATTAGATGGACAAAGGAGGAAAGCCTTTACCTCTGAGGCTGTTAATTTTATATTTTTATTTGCAGTAGATTGTTTCTCAGTAGACACACACAGAACTGTAAATCATCTTATACAACTTTCCAGGTCCCAACAGAATATCTGACAGTTAAATGACATGTGAGAGCTGGAGGACAGTGCCAAAGGCAGAAAATTAGGCGTTCAGTTAACTGCAGTCACTTTCCTGTGATTAGATTTTGAAAAGCTGTGATTTGCATCCTGCTGCTTACTTGTCTGGGTGTGCCGTGCACTTCAAGGTTAGCTCTACAGGTGAAATGCTTCTGCTCCTACAGTGTTTGGAGTTTGTACCTTCAACTGCAGTAAAAGGCATGATTCATGTTACAATTTTTAAAATACCCTAAACATCAAGGAAATATATATTTTAAATGTGAGTGTTCATAATGATAGAATTCGCTTTTACAAGTATTTTTTATGGAGAAGTGTTTATCCTGCCATAAAAGAGTGGTGCTAGGTGGGTGTACAATGAATTCTCAATTATTCACAAGCAGTTTGTGCAGGTTGTGGATTAACTGTGCTGCAAAGGCCCTGACACTTAGCTGGCACTGTGCAGGGGGGTCCATCTGTACTCATGTGCTCAAGCACAGTGTTCCAGGATCCAGTCCAAAGCTTTAGTGAACTCTGTGTGGCAACACTTAAGTATGCCCTGGCTCCAGCAAAATTTATCCTTGTGGTTGCAATGCTGCAAACATACTTTGGGTTGCACATTAGCTAATACACCCTCTTGGAGCAGAGTGCAGAAATACCTAAGAGATTGTGCAAACGGCAGGTTGTATCTGGCAAAGCCCGGGCTGAATTAGAGCTAATAAGTCTGGCTAAACTTACGTTGACTCTTTCTGGAGTCAATCACAAAGCTGACCAGTCTTCACTTTCAATATGTGCAACGTGCTAAAAGACATACAGACTGTGTCTGAACTGTTCTCAGGAGTGACTCTGCGCTTCCAGCTCTGGATGCCTCCCAGAGTTTGTCCTAAGCACCTATTGAGTTGAAACCTGGAAATGTAGCAGTCCCTTTCTCCCTCCCATCTCTTCTTCTGGTCCTGCTTCCCAAGTGGGGTCCAGTAACAGCTCAAAATGCTCTAGCTGTGACACCACAGCAATTAGAACTGTGCTGGATACATAGTGGATGACGTGACCCAGTTGAAATGTGCTTATCACAGAAACACAGTTCTTGGGAAGTGACCATCTAGAGCCAGTGTCATCCATTCTGCCAACACAGTCCAGCATATACCACCCTGAAATGAAGTCCATTGCATTGGGAAAGTCCGTGAATGTGGGAGGATTTGACCCAGCAGTTTGCTAAAGCTACAAACATTTGTGTTTTTCTAACAGCCTTAACTTAGCACTTTTCCACCTTTTCTGCTGAAATTTCCCCTCTTTATATGGTAATAAAGGAAGTGAATACATCATAAAATCTCAGAAGGGAAAAAGTCACAGATGAGTCACTGAAAATATTGATAAGATCACTCAATGAATCTGACCTATAGCTTTCAACCTTTCTTTTTTTCTATGCCCACTCTTCTTGCAGCTTCACAGACCCAGTTATGCCTCTCCTTGGTGTTCGGAGGGGGACCAGAGGGATTTCTTCACCTCCCTGTAGCAAGGACATATGCCAGAGTCACAGAATCTCTTCCTTGCCATGGCAGGATGTCACAAAGTCTTTAGCACCTACAACAGCCCCTGAAAATTCTCAGAGCTACTTATAGCAGCAACCAAAATGTCTTATCACACCCCTGCCTTGGTGACAAATTAAAACTGCAATTTTATTATTAACATCTTTCCAAATAAAGGGCAGGATCTCACTGCCCCTGCTGGTGATTGCAAAACTGGACTTCACTTCAGTGGAAGCAGATCTGGCCTCAAGGGTATGTTTAGAGAAAGCAAGTAGCAGCTATTTTCCTAGTGTTTATTTTACATTTCAGGTTGAGGCATTTGCAGATGTGGTTTCTGCTGGACTTTGTATAGCTGGGGCTGTGACTAACAATAATAACAGGCAAAGCTGTGACTTTGCCCCAGCCCCGGAACAAGAGGCCGCCTTGTCCCCAGAGTCATGCAGAAGGCACACGGTGACTCACACCCTCGTAATCCCTTTGCTGGGTTTCCCCTCACTCCACGGGAAAGGAACGTTTTTTTTTCTCATTCTATCTTTGGCACAGGCTATGGTCCCAGCCATGTTTATCCCATAGCTGTGAAGTGTGCTGGGAGTGTGACTGCACTGAAACCCACAGGTCAGGCTGTTTACCAGCCAAGCGAAGGTAAGCAAGGGTATCTAGTGGGAAACCAGGCTCCATTTTATTCTGCCTTGAGCAGAAACCAAACATGCATCATGGTGTAAGGCAGCACCATAAGGGCTCCATAACACCCCAGCCTTTGGCACAGTGCTCCACAAAACCAGTGACTTGAAGGTGGACTGTGATTTCCATCCAATCCCTTGGTTTCCAGGTTCTGTGTTAGTAAGCTATTGTTGTATTCACACACGGTGTCTCTGGGCCTTTTTTCTGTGGCAGTTATTAATTCATTAATTAAGATATCTCCATCCTTGCAGAGGTACCATCCCCAGGTGATGCTGATCCCAATGGATTTTAGCACATACAGGTGTTGACTTCCTGTGAGATTATGGCTCTGGAGCACGCATGGAGGGGTAATCTGTAGACTGTCAGTATAAGACTAGTGATGATTGAGAGAAGCTTGGAAAACTGGATATTTTGAATTTTCAGTCAAGCCTGGCTGTGTCATTCGTCCATGTCATGTTAAGAGCATCTGAACTTATGGTTTTTTGGACAACAGAAAAAAATAGAGCTTCTTTGACACTTGTTTTTGTTTTTTTTTTCCAGGCAAGTGCTTTCTCTTTTTTCATACCTTTCACTGCTTATCCACTCTGCTTTTGTTTCTGATAGATTTGATCCATATTTAGGGAACTGCCCTTGCAGTTGAATTGGATTCCTTATAAAGTTTCATGACAAGTGTGTGAATAGATAGCTCGATTTGGGGGACACGTGCATTTTGCTCACTATAAAGTTCCATGTTTTCTCACCAAAATGTTCATGGGCTTGTAGAGTGCCACAGCCTTGAAGGCCCAGCCACATGCTCGGCAAACCTGTGCTTCAAAGATGGCACAACATTTTGAGGAGATCAGCTTCCCTCATGAACTGAAGACCAATCAAGACTGGAGCAAAATCTAATCAAAGAAGATACAGTTTCTATGGAAAATGTTCAGTTGTTGTTCCTTAGGATATAATTTTTGACTGTTTAACCATTTAGGTTTAGATTCTTGGGATTCCTCCTCATATAAAGCTCTTAACATCACATCATTCAGAAGTTATGCCTCTACTGCTGTTAACCAGCCAAGAAACCTAACCTGTGGGATGAAGGATATCTGTACCCTGAAGTCACAGCAGTGGCTGCTGTGGCATCTGTGTACCTGAGATAGCTGCACAGCCCTGAAATTGCAGTGCCTTTTGATACCTGAGTGCGAGAGGCAAAAATAGTCCTCATGTGTCTAGCAAATCCCTCACTGCCTGCTAACCCTACTCCTCTGTTCCAAGTCAGTAAAACTACCTCTGGCAGCCCTTCTGTTTACCTCACTGACCAGGTATGTGCATGTGGTGTGTTGGGAGTCTGTGACACAATTCAGCTGCAGGTACCTGGTGATTGTGGTTTCAATACAAAAAGTTCACCTGCTAGCACAGGACATGGTCATCTTTTCTCAGTCATGTCACAAGGTCACACCTCTTTAATTTTCTCTCCAGAAGAGGTAATAATGTGCATATTTGGGAAAATACCAATCATCTAAATCCCTAGGATTCAGTATAGTAGACCATACAGACACACTTTGAAAGTGCTTTAACACCACTTTTGTGGGAATTTACTTCTTGTGCTGGCACCCTGAGTTTTTTCCACCCAGAAAATTTGACTGTGTGTTCTGTCAGAACTAGGATTAGATTGCAAGTAAGAAAACTCCCAAGGTTTGTGATTAAACCTCATGGGAAGCCAATGCTGATACAAATTTAAATAATTTCTGAGGAAAAACATAAGTCTTATATAAACGTCCTCCAAGTCCACAAATTCAAAGCGACTTTGTGTGAAACCATTTCACCCTTCAGGCATTTTTGGCTGCTTGTTTTGGTCAGTCTGCCTCTTCCCTGATGCAAAAGCAGTCCCTGTGTGCCCAGGAGGAGCTGGGGGGTGGCTGTGGAAGGGGCAGCTGGTGGAGGGGCTGCAAGCAACTCACCACTGCACTGTGAGAGCCACCCCAGCTTCGCTGCTGAGGGCAGTGTTGGCTCACAGCGCATGTTATCTCCTTGTGGAGCTCCTTCTCCCAGCACATAAACAATTTTGTTTTTGTTTAAAGACTTTCCCACACGAGTGCCTGCCAAGTTCAGAGGACTGCTCTTTGAGACTGATCTTGAAATTTTTTGGAAAGGGTGATGAGATTATATAATAAATTCAGTTAGTCTCAGTGAGGCAGTTGGGAGATGCTGTTTGAGACTATAACGCAACAGCCAATGGAATTAAGAAAAACAAAAGAATCCATAGTGTAAATGGGGAAGGAACTCAATTTTCAGTTTAGTAAGCTTAATTTGGAAGCAGATTTACAGGCAAATCATTTACACATTGCAGTATGGTTGAAACATTCTCAAAACAGTAAACCCGAATAAATTAATCTATCTTAAAATAAACAGCATGTCTTTTTTGAATATACAGCTTGTTACACACCTTGTTGTGTACCTATGGACTCAATGATCTTAGAGATCTTTTCAGCCTAAAGAATTCCTTAGTACAGAGGTTTTCAAGTAACAGTCAGCTGATGATTTAAAGAATTATCACTGGTCTTACTGCTGTGACAATATTGAAATTCTTGTTTGCCAAGCATCTATGGGTACTGATGATTTTTGCCCAGCTCAGGTCTTGCTCTTCTAAATAATTAAATACCCCAAATGAAACACTTAGAAATAATAAGGACTGAGAAAGATTCCTTTTTGAATTTTAACTCCGTAACCCAGCATTTCCAGAGAAACTGAAATTTAAAAGCACTGTGGAATCAAGGAACCGGTCAGGCACTGGGACTGCTGGGAGGCAGGCAGGCTGCATGCCAGAGGGGCTGGACACCCACCGTGGCTTCTCTTGGTGTTTCTGGTGGAGTTGATGCAGCTGGCCAAACTAGCGTTTTCTCATGGAAATGCTGCCGGCAGTGAGGCTGAAATGGGAGGGAGAGCTGTCAGAGCAGCATCCCTGAGAGAGAGGGAACTGCTCGTGTGCCCGTCATCTCTAATCCTCCTGAGTAATGTCTCTTGTGGTCAGTGAGGGCAGGTATTGTTCTGCAGAGGGAGAAACTATGACAAAATGTACAGACAGCACCAAACCTGTAGCATTGCTGCTGTATCCTCCTGTCTCCTTTTCCTTGGATATCTTTCTTATATTTTTTGTGCTGTCTTAGTGTTTCTCACATAGCCAGTTCATCCTCTCCTTGGAAAACAATACAGAGAAATAATAAAACAGCAGTAATGGTGATGACAGGGTTTCAGTCTCAGAACATTTAAAATGGTAGCATAATTATAATTTTATTTTTTATTGTATTTAGTTATAAGATTAAAAAATATAATTATCATTATGCTACCATCTAAAATGTCCTCAGGAAAATAAACTCATCTTATGTTTTGAGAATCAAATAACTCTATTTCTGTACTGAACAAGGAAATACATCAGTTTTACAGTTGTCTCATAGTTAATTATTTCTTAAAATAGAATTTGATTCTGAGTGCAGAAACTGTAGGGACTCTTGGAACCTAAATAATCTTGAAAATCCCCAATTAATAGACCATATAAAAAATACGTAATTCAAGATTTTGGAGAGACTATTTCAACTCTTCTATTGTTTTTACGTAATCAAGGTTGTTTTCTTTTATGTGCGATCTTTAATTCATCCTGCTGGATCAGCCCACAAACTGTTTATGGCATGTTTCTTTAATTATCTAGGTTTTTTCCCATTACATTATAGTTTTTCCATATAAAGCTTAAAAAAAAAAAGCTGCCTTTTCTGAAAGATAAAAATTAAGAATCTGTTTATTATCATGGAATTATAGAATCATAGAACATGCTGAGCTAGAAGGGACACATCAGGATTATGGAGCCCAACTGCTGTCCTTGTGCAAGGCACCCCAGGAATCTCACCACGTGCCTGAGCGTGTTGTCCAAATGCTTCTTGAACTCTGTCAGGTTTGGTGCTGTGACCACTTCTCTGGAGAGCCTGTTCAGTGCTCAACCACTATGTGGGTGAAAAACCTTTTCCTGACATCCAGCCTAAACCTCCCCTGACACAGCTGCATGTCACTGCCTCGAGTTCTGTCACTGGTAACAAGAGTGAAGAGATCGGTACCTGTCCCTCCGCTTCCTCCAGTGAGGATGCTGAAAACCACAGTGAGGTCTCCCCTTGGTACTTGAAATGCCCTTTTACTCTTGTTTCACTTTGCTGAATAAATGGTGTGGCCTGAATGTGACAGTGACACCTGCTCTTTTTATCTACCAAAAAACCCCAAACACCAAAAACCCAAAACAAAACAAAAAAACCCAAAACAAACCAAACCCAAAAAACCTAGGACAGGCAAGGAAGGTAATCCAGCTAAGAGGAAGGTGCCAATAGCCATACCAACCCCACAGCACATTGTGTCTCCTCAGACCTTCTTCTCCCCAGGATCATGCTAGGTCTCACCTCCAGGTAAATATCCCAACTTCAGAGCATGCCAGCTCTGATACTGCATGACTTACTAAAGCATAAAGAAACTTTACATTCTCTTTCTGCTATCCCATCTGTAGGAGATTTCAGCCCCTCCACTTGCCTCTCCTGACTCACTACTGGGCTCCCACTGAGGAAATGGGACTTTCTGCCCAGGCTGGCAGAAGCTGTCATAACCTGTGGATGCCAGTGCAGGGTGTGTCCAAGTCCTTGTGCTTTTGCCAGTCTTCATCCCCTTGCCTGCAGGCTACCTCCCACCAGGCCCAGGTACACCATTCCTCAGGTAGGGACATCTCACATCTGAAAAATGAGAAAAAAAAACTCCTGGGAAATCTCAGAGGATTTATACAATAACATCCCTCAGGATGTGGGGTTGATTACTCAGGAGGTGACTTCTACTTTTTTTCTGAGTCAGTACTAAACAAGTAACTGGTCTGACACGTCACTCGGAGGGACTGTGGTGCTCTGGTGCTGCCTTTTGCAAGAACCTTAAGTCAGAGCTGCATTTTCTCAGCCCAAACCAGTCTGGTCCTGAGAAATGTACTGAGCAGCAAATGTAGCCAGCTGTGCCTATGTCCCACAGATTTGCCTGGTTGTGCTTGTGGTGGTGTCATCAAGCATTTGTACTGAGGTTACAGAGTTAATTTGGGATGTCAGTGTCCCTGTGCTACGCAGTCTAGAGCTGCCTCTTATGGATGTTTTTGCGTTGCCTTAAATCAGTCATCTTCTGTGAGACTCTTAGGTGGGGACTCACAGCAGCTGAAAGAAATGTGAAAATGAGGTTTAGTGTTAGGGGGAATGTGTGCCATTCTATTAAAGACTGAGGAACAACTTCTGCTCTGTCACTACATGGAGGAGGAAAATACTTTTCTAGTTATTAGAAATTTGTATGATTAATATGATTTATACCTAATGGCCAAGGCAGGTAGCACTGTGATTATGCCCTTTTGTAATGACGCACTTCTGCATCCTTTAGATGCATTTATTTGTCTGGTGGCTGCTAAAAAAAGGCATAGAAAATCTGAAAAACGTGATAGGTGATGAACTCCTTTCTCCTTTTGCCCTTTTTTTGTGTGGTTACTGAAAGTATTTTAAAGCATCTGTTTTTCAAATTGCAAACCAATCATGTCCAGTCGTAAAAATTTACAGTTATGCATTGCCCCCTGGAACCAAAACTAATTAAATTTCACACAATAATATGATCAAATACAGCTCCAATTAATAACACTGTTGCTTTTCTCAGAATGGTTGCTCCAAAGAAACAAAACCTTTATGTTCATGGCCTAGTTTCTTCTGGACCCTATACAAAAGGAATATTCAGAAGAGGCTTTTAAAGATCACTCTTGTTTTCTGAACAGCACTCATACTGCAGACACCCACAGATAGGATCAGATGATACTGCAGTATGATACTGCAGTCATGAAAAGGCACTTCCAGAGGAATTTACATCCTCACACTTCTAGCTGCCCCCAGAATTTATTAGTTAACAGATGATTGCTTCCTGTTTCTGGAAGTCTTGGTCTTTTGATCATTACTTTCCTGAAATGTGCAAGAAAATGGAGGCTCTGCATTCCTGTTTCGTTTGATGAGCACAACAGTCCTGAAGCAATCCAAACCATGCACCACTTTTGGCCTGCTCACAGTGAAACAGGCTCATTGTTTAATCATTACTTGTAGCAGATATCAGAACACCAGGTTTACCTCTGAGAGCCCAGCAACTTATCTCAGAAGTCAAAGGGGCTGACGCTGATCGTCCTGCTCCGCTGACATTATCGTCCCCTAGGTCCACTGAATGACACAGAGTTACCTGGGATCAGTATGAAGAAAAATTAGGGAAGCACCTTTGCTCTGACTAGTAGCTGATAGTTAAGCAAACTTGGAACTACACTTAGGCTAGTGCCACAGCCGAGTGTCTTATGGAGAAACTTCGTTCTGAGAAAAAAGGATTTAGGTAGTAGCAAGTATTCATTGATTAAAAGGTTGATTGATTGATTGATTGATTGATTGACTGATTGATTGATTGATTGATTGATTAATGAGAAAATTGATTTGACAGCAGCCCTGGGGATGCTGGTGGATGAAACACTGGACACGAGCCAGGAATATGCACTCAAAACCCAGCAGACCAACCACATCCTGGGCTGCATGAAAGCAGTGTGGCCAGGAGGTCAAGGGAGGTGATTCTTCCCCTCTGCTCTGCTCTGGGGAGACCCCAGCTGGAGTGCTGCACGCAGCTCTGGAGTCCACAGTACAGGAAAGATATGGATCTTCTGAGTGGGCCCAGAGGAGGACAATGAAGATGATCAGAGGGAGGGAGCACCTCACCTATGGAGAGAGGCCGAGACAGTTGGGTTGTTCACCTGGAGAGGAGAAGGCTTTGGTGAGACCTTAGAGCAGCTCTTGAGTACTTAAAGGGGCTTTGTAAGGAAGATGGGTACAAACTAGTCATCAGGGCCCTTAGGAACAGGGCAAAGGGCAGCAGTTTTAAACTGAAAGATGGTAGGTTTAGATTGGATATAAGGAACAGATCTTTTATGATGAGGGCGGTGAGACACTGGAATGTGTGTCCCAGAGAAGCTGCTGATGTCCCGTCACCATTCAAAGTCAGGTTGAATCAAGCTTTGAGCAACTGGATCCAGGGCAAGATGGTCCTGGCCCATGGCAGAGAGGTTGGACTAGATCATACCTGGAAGTCCCCTGCAGCTCAAGGTGTTTTATGGTTCCATGGTTTGAAGTAGCTTTCTCCCTCAGGCCTGGCTTGCTCACTTGTTGGAGATGCAGTTCATGGCCCCATGAGAAGTGGGTGTTAAAGATACGGTTGCTGAAGAGCTCCCCAGATGATTCTGAGTTCTTGAAATATTGAGAAGAATCAAGATTGAAAAGAAAAGCTTGTTTCTCTTGAAGAGTTCTATAGCTCTTGCAAATTGCCAAAAAAAGAAAGAAAACCTGCCAATGCAATAAATGTCTTTCTAATATGTTGTGCTCTTTGTGCTCTTGCATCACAATCCCTGTAAGAGCATAAAAATCTGCAATTCCCTCTAAAATCTCTCACTGCCACAGTGTTGTCAACCAGATTTCTCCTCAGCACTGGGTTTAATATAAAAAAAAATTGCTAGGGGAGCTTTAAGATGGAGTAGTAGGAATCAGCATTATTGTAGTTTGACAGCTGGAGCTTTTTGGAAAAAATACAATTTTGTGTGTTAGGACATATTCCTGTTTTTTTGCAGCGATACCTGGGTATTTTCAGAATTGTTTCCAAGATTTTTCATGTGCAGTGTAACTTTTTATTTGATTTTCTGTCCAATTCTCACTGAATGGAAGTTTTTCACATACTGCTGTCCCTCCTCCACTCCACCCCTCCAGTTCATGAGTAAGTTTACTGAACTCCCCAGCAGCTCATGTTTATTTTCTTATCTTATGTTAGAGTGCGAAATTAAAACACTTGATTTGTCCTTGGCAAGTTAAAATGCATATTATTTCTATAGCACTGTAGGGGTCTGCAGTTCTTTGGGAACCAAAAGAAACCAAAATACTGTGGTGTGGGGCAATGCACTGCCAGACCTTACAGACGTTCAGACTGGGCACGATGGAGCACATGGAGCCATTCCTTGCTTAGCTAACGCCACTGGGTGCTTCATGGATGCATGCCCTGCTCCTCACACCCGGTCTGTCCAGCCAGGACGTTTCACTGGAAAGACATTAGAGCCTTTGTGCTGTGTGGGCACGGCCCCTGGGGACACTTTCACAGAGCACCTTGGTGCCAGGTGTATTTCTGGCACCAGGTCGCACAAATGTCTCCAGCCAAGTTTTACGACACCTCAGTTCGGTATCGCTAGCAGTCAGCTTGCAGTGCCATTGACCTCCAGGTGGAAAAACTGCCTTCATGCACCTTTGCAGGATGATTTTTACAGTCTCCAGGATGTCCAGGTAGTGCTATCTGTATTTATAGCCGAGACAAATAGCACCGGGGTAGTGCACCCCACAATGATTCATCAAGGTCATCATAAAGCTGTAATATGTTATTTAAAATGCTGTTAAATATTTTTTTAAATATTCCATATAGCTTAGTTGTTAGTTAAAATCTAAATCATTCAGAAAAAATCTTTACCTATACAACAGTAATTATTTTTTACCATAAATTTCAGCTAAAAGCACATATTCAACAGGCACTCTCCTAGGCTGTTGACAGAAAAAAAAAAAAAATCTTGGCACTATTGAATTTGAGGTGGGAATAGTATAATAAACTCTAAGTTTTAAAAAACTGAGTAGTAGTAAGTAAAACTTGAATATTTCACCATTTCTTTATGCACAATTCTCTAGAGTATGTGCACACGTACTTGTGAATGTCCCAGTACAAAGTGTTTCTCATAAAAATAGTCAGTACCCAGCCTCTTCTCAAGTATTATTCCTCTATCGATGCCTGCCATATCCTGAAAAATAAGCACAATTTCCAAAGAATCAAGTCTAGATCAAGACAGAGCAATTTCTTGAGGTGGAGGGTAAAGTCAGCCATTCTAAAGCTGAAGTATTACTATGAATGAAATTATTTTCCATTTTTCCTCCTTTGCTATGATATCATATGAGTGATATATTTATGAACAAGCAATTTGCCATCAGTTGTTGCAGTTTGCCCTCTAGGTCTGTACCATAAACTTTAGCACATCCAAAATCAGATTGTTCCAGTTTTAAGCCTATCATAAAAGCATTAAGACTGTTTTGCCTGAGACATGGAAGAAGTATTCACTCACTTCAATATCTCTCCATTCCCTCCAAATATTTAAAAGTGCAAGTGGGAAATGCTCACCTAATATACAAAAGCAGTGTCCAATAGCTGGAAAAGAAGATGCTTTCAACTGCAGGTTATAAAGATTGTTATCTCTTGGAGAGCATTCCTCATCTTTTCCATATGTTGGAAATAAACTCTCTTCTGTGATTCTGAAGTTCTTTTGGCAGGAGAGGAAAAGTGTTGAAATACTTTGTTTCACAATTTTCCAGACCAAATAGTAACTTATCTAAACGATACATTACTGTATTTTGCAGCACATAAGCTCACCAGCTCTCTGCAAGTCGATAATCCTTTTCATTTTTCATTACTTGATAGCTAGAGAGGTATCTCACAAAGTTATCACAGGCATTATCAGTGCAAACACTGATATGGAGCCAAGGACCTTTGTGATCATAGCATGTTTTCTGCTTGTATGGGATATTTTAATGCAGTTTCAGTGCCTCATTGAAAGCAGTCCAGCAGACGACAGATTATTTCCCCTAACTGTTTAGTGAGCAACAGCTATTTGAAACATTTTACATTGCAATATTGGAGAGTCATTTGCCACAAACTAAACTCTGCTCTCTTTATCAAAGATTTAATTTTTATATTATTTTTTAAAAGCAATATGATTGGCAGCATTTGGTGTTGGCACCACACAGAAGCTTTTGTCCTACAAAGTCATGGAATTTTAGCTCTAAGTGAATCTTGGGAAATCACATAATCTCATTTTCACCATTTCTTTCTGCACAAATCTTGCGGCATGTATACAAAAGCTCATTAACTACTCAGTACAAAATATTCCTCAAAAGAATAAACTGTTCATCACCAATTCACCTCCTGAAATGAGCGTGGTAGAATTTTGTTACAAATTTCTTGCTTCCTTAGCGGGCATCCTCTTGTTTTCTGTGACTTCATGTGTTTTAATAATGAAAAGCATTTCAAGAGTTTTGTGCTTAGAAGATGTATTAGATTTTTTATGATTCACACTCTTTGCATGCTGTCTTGCCATGAGCAATTCAGAAATTTCTGTGTAAGTGACCATGAGTTGTCTGACACTTACTGCCTTCTTTCCTTCTGTCTGCTCCAAACAAGATAATTTTTACAATTATTTGGTAAGGCTCAAAATCTTTTTTTTTTTTTTTTTTTTTTTTTTTTTTTTTTTTTTTTTTGAGGGAGGGGTTTTCTTGACATTTTAATGGAAGACCATCAGTTTAGTTGTTGTCACAGTCCGAATCCATGGAGGGGTTGTAATTTGAGCAAATAAAAGTATATAAGTAAACTTATCCAAGCCTTTAAATCACAACAATTTTGTCAAAACCTTGTGTACTAGGCTGACCAATCCCACAGGCTGCATACAGTACAGAGAGTATTTGGTCCATGACATATACTTAAGATAAAATCACTATACATATGATTTTTTTTTTTTTTCATATCTAGATTCTCTGCTGTAGTGCAGCAGCTCTTTTGGTAGGTAGAGGATTTTGGAAATTATTTTTGTGCCCCTTCTTTCTTTTCAACCACAATGGAAATTATGGTTTTGCAAACTTTTAAACAAAATTTAGGACCCTTTGTCATTAAAATGTTGCGCAAGTGTATTATATTTTTTTAGATCAGGAATGCAAGACTTCATCTGAAAAAGAGCGTGTGGAAAGATCTGGGGAGGTTCCCACAATGGGATATTAATTTATGAGGGACTCATCAGAGGACCTGTCTCTAAGTGAAGTGCCGGTGGAAGAGGTTATGGGCTCCATATGCACAATAAACAATGCCAAGTCATCAGGACCAGATGGTATTTACCCAATGGCTGTGGAGGAGTCCAAGCATCAAATAACTGAAATGCAGTGTTTAAATGCACACTGAAAGCCAGCCTGGTAGCTGAAGACTGGTAGTTGGCAAACTAACACCAAATTTTTAATTATGTTACCCAAAGGAGAACTTTGTTCGAGGGAATTTCAGGGGAAAAATACAGGCCAGTGATCCTTGTGTTTATGCTTGGGCAAGGTAGTAGAAACAATGAGGGCCATTAATTAATAAATATGTGTAAATATGCTGTACTGAACAAAAGCCAACATGATGTTTGTCAAGGGAGGTCTATAGTTGAAATTCTATTAAAATCTTATTTATGAAATGTCATTTCTCTGAAGAACTCAGCAAACATGTAGAGATATTATATTGATTCAGTGTATTGAATTCTTAAAAATCTTCTGCAAAGCCACAGAAGTCACTCCTGGAGACACTGAAAAAACATGGCATAGAAAGTCCTTGTATGCATAAATAATTGCTTAGAGGATAGGAAGGAAAGAGTGGAGAACACAGTCTATTTTCATGGCAGGTTGTTATCAGTGGAGTACCAGAAGATCTGTGATAAAACCCTTGATCAAAATATTTATATGGGATCCGTAAAAGAGTAGTGAGATAACACTGGGGACATTTTTAGATTATTCAGGATAACAAGATGATGGCTGGCTGTGAACAGTTGCAGAGGGTTTTACAAGCCTACATGGCCAAATGGTCAAATGGTAGGTGAAGCTCCATGTGAATAAACATCAGGTGATGCACATGGGAGAAATTTATCTGGAAATTAAATGTAAAATGCCAGGGACCAGACTGTTACCACTTGTGAAGAACATCTTGGCACTATAATAGCTGCATGAGAAAGTCAGCCCTGTGCTCACCAGCACTTAAAAAAACAAATCAGACGTTAGGGAGCATTAGGAAAAATATACAGAACAAAACAGTGCCACCATGGTATAGATCCGTGGTTTACATGAGCATGGAGTAGCATGTAGGTCTGAATCCTCCCTCCACCTCTGCAGCAAAAGAGAAGCAGGTCCCAGCAAGGATGGTGAAGGCAGCTGAAGGAGTATATGGAAGAGGTTTCCATATATGCCATGAGTGTGTGAGCAAAGCTTTTCAGCTAGGAAAAGAAACCTCCACAGCATACTTGGAGCCAGAGCCTAAACAGGTCTTGGCAACAGGGCACGGGGAAACAGAGACAGACTGATCATTGCCCCTCCCAGCTTCAGACCTCACATCCAACCAATCTATCAAGTACCAGCTTCGAACAAAAAAAGGGTGTTTTTTAGTACAATGTCTTCTGGTCATTTTTTTTTCTTAGTCCTAGTCATTGGTCTGAAACCCTGTTATTCTGAAATCCAGTTACCCTATAACCCAGGACAGCATCTCAGAGGATAGCTGTGGCACAGTACAGGAATGACACTCAGGTCTCAGCTCCTCCTCTAATAATAGGCTGTTGAGCCTGGATAAAAATTCCCAGTGTGATATTTCCACTTAAAATCTTCTAAGCTTTGCCAGAAAGATATGGCTTGAAACAATGCTTCAAAGTAATATCACTTAAGGCATATATATAGGAAGCCTTTTCTGTTTACAGAACCACTAGTTAACATTTTCTGATCATGTCATATTTATTTACCAGGGTTACAAGTGTAAGAAACAGAGGTCTGAGGCAATTTCATGTTTAATAGATGAAGTCTCAAGAAAAAAGACATTGTCATGTCTTTTTTTTAAATTTCAGAGGTGTGAAACCTTTTATTTCTGACATTTGGTTTAGTATTTACTTAAGATAAGGAGGAATCCTACAAGGAGAAAAGGTGATTACCTGATTAACAAACTTATTCACTCATTCATTGAATCTTCCCTTTCCTCCTGTGACCAGTGAATGAAACAAGTTGTAGCTGAGGCACCCCAAGCCAACAAGCAAAGAAAAGGTAGCTGAGGGTGCAAAAAGGACAAAGAGGAGATCTCATGGAGAAAAAGGCAAGAAATAACTCAAGGAAAAGAGAACTCTCTAAGAGAACTAGAATAGGAGAGCATGGCAGTAGTTTTATTTCTATACAGTATGCTCATCTGGGTCTCAGGTATGATTTACAGCAGCATACTGGACTTAATTCTTTCAGTTGTTCTAGTTTCTCTCCTGGCAACAGGGAACCTTTTATCTTTTTCCTTTTTAGTCCCCTACCAGAAGCAGACATTGTGAATTTTCTGAGTAAAAGACTTTATTCTATGCTGTTTAAACAGTTCCTAGCATAGTGTCCCTGACCCCATCATGAGGATGTGCTTTGGCAAATAAAAACCAATAAGAGAGTGTAGTTGGAGATGAAATGTTGAAAGCGGGCCTTGATGCTCAGAAAAGATGTTACTCTGGTATTTGTTTCTCTGTGTTGTTATTATGATTCCTTTAAGCAAACAAACACATTAGTTCACCTCATTAAAATCAAAGAGAAAAATCTAAGAAATGTAGTTCAGCAGCCAAAGTCTCAAAATCCACCTTGAAATCTTATTGACTATCTTCTCAAGGGAGGTGTAAATCTTCCTTTTGTTGGCTTTTATTTCTGAATTTGGCTCTGCTCCTGGAAATCTTTCCTGAGAGGCCTCCACTTGCTATAAATGTTGCAAAAGAAGCTTCACTATTTACAATGTCATTCTAGTTATTTTTCTGATGGGCCAAGAATCGCCCTGTGGCCATCTGGGGAGAGCCTTGGTTCTGTATTTCTAACTCATCCTTTGGAATCATTCTGAGCATCAAGCTCTCACTGCTTGAGAGAGAGCTGTGTATCTCAGGGCTGGGCCTTGAATCTGTCCGTGTCCCTGCAAACTCAACTGAAGGTTTCCATCTGATGGTTGTGATGAAATGCAGCGGATTCCTTGCTGGGAAGGCAACAGGAAAAAGAGATTAAAAAAAAACAAATAGCAAGGGACATGAAGGGAGGCTTGGCCATAGGAAACCAGGAAGAGTGACTGTATCTTATCTCTTACTTGTACTCTTCTTCTGAGGTTCTGCTCTAAGAAGGGTCTGTACCCTAATTTTGGAAAAACACCCAATTGTGCACTGCTCTCTTTTCCAAACAACAACAGAAGGATTCTGGAGGGAATGCAGTGACTTTTTAATATATAACTTTGCTTGGATTAGTGGATGGCCTGGGGTGCTTTTGAGAAAGAAATGCTGTCAGGAAAACACATGGAGGGTTTGGTGTCTCACAGCAGATCAGATCATTTTGCAGTAACAAGGCAGGAAGTTCAAGCTAGGCAGCTACAAGAAGTTATCCAGAAAAAAAAAAAAAATTAAAAAGGGGAGGGAAAGGAAAGAAAAAAAAGGCAGCACAATGGAGCTCAAATACAACTGTTTGCTTTTCTCTGAGGTTTATGCTGAGCACAATTCAACTTGCAGGCTTCACAGAGGTGCTCACAGAAAGTAAGTTGATAAATGAATGAATTTCGGGGGGCAGGAAATGCTGATTCTGACTTTACTGGGAGCAGCTATAAGACTGCAATGTAACCTTTGAGCTTTGACTGCAAAGAAATGCTGTGCAGCCTGGCGCGACACTATCACAAAGCTTATGAGCTGGGGGCAAAGAGGAGGAAAGGGGAGAGAAAGGGGGAAAATAACATCATTACTTACTTTGGTTTTAGTTCAACATTTATCTTTAAATATTTTTTTCCCCTCTGAATTAGTTTCAATAAAACGTGCATCGCTCGTGGAGCTCCTTCAATAAAAAAGTCACTGTTTGTTATACGATAACACTGAACAGACTCCAGGCACTCCATTTTCTTATCTTAGATATACAGTGGAGCATAACTCAAGCAAAGGGGAGAAGTTAATGCATCTGTAACACTAGGTAACAGAAGCAACAGTAGCATGTTAGTGTAGTAATAACTCTCACATGTGGAATATCTGAAGATGGGTTTTATTGAATTCAGTTTATTTAACCAGGATAAACCCTTGAGATATGGATCTCATTTACAAGACGGTGTTGGCAAGAAGGCAGATTATTACAAGCACATGTGGAAGATAAGTATAAAACAAAAAGTGAAAGACCTGTTTATATTTTTAATTAGGACCCTTTTATCACCAAAAATGTTAAGTGAAAAGGAATATAGATAAAAATATAAATATTGCTGTTGATATTAACAGCAATGATCCTTCCTACTTACATGGCACTTCCTACCCCC
>VWZN01003417.1:215848-254037 GCA_013396955.1 Regulus satrapa | reverse complement strand
CCCACCCCCGGGTGGGTACCTTAAACTGAAAAAAAAGAAAGGTGAAATTTTGTTGCACATCAAGCCTGTTGCACAACAGTGAAATGGCCCACAAGGATGCGACAGTTGTGTCAGAAGAGGGAAAAGGAGCAGTGCAGACCTGCACAGGGTGGAGAGCCCCACAACTGAGCATGCTACTGAAATATCTAGGTAGTGCTGACACATTAGAGAAAAAGCCAAGGAGAACACAATGTACAGTTGAAACTTCAGGAGAATTAAAGTAGGCCAAGTGTAAGTATTCAAAATGGAATTTGACCAGGATTACCCCTTTTAATCTTGCTAAAAATACTACATGATCGTTCGCGAGCACAAGCATTCAAGACTCAACTTCAGCATTTCACACAAAAGGCATTAAAATGCACATTTATGTGAATGCATTTTTCGAAACAGTTACCTTTTAAGTGACCTCAAAACAGGTACAGACCACATTAAAGTTATATGTGGTATGCTGGCACTTGAGGCTGCAAGGTGATGGAGTGCTTTTCTTTTCATAAGGCAATTTTGCTTGATAATCAAATGTCTCTGGTAGGTAAATAAGAAACCTCTCTCCTCTGTTAGAGGAGTTATTATGTTGTGTTTACAATGTATTCTTTTGGTCTGTAGTTAACATACTTTAAATACTCTTAAAAGTAAATGGCTGCCTTCCAGCCAATGACATTTTTGGGCTATCAAGTTGCATATTTTGCTCAGAAGTGTGATGCTGAGTCTGCTGCTCTGCTTTCCCTCTGCACTTCAGGTTTCCCTTTCCTTGTGCAGAGAGCTCCAAGCAGCAGTGTCCAGCATCTTTTTCATCTCTGGGAGTGATAGAAAACCAGGCTTGTCCAGCCAGTCTGGAGTATTGCAACTGCTGGGATAAATATAACAGGACATGACAATATAACAAAGGAATGTAGGCCAGTGAAAAACAAAACAAAAAGTTTTTTTCTGAATGAGAGCCTCATTCAATCTCCAAGATTTTCTGATGAATATTCACCTGAGCAGTAGGATGCTTTGCTGGGGCCTTCATAGCAAAAATGAGCCTTTTAGGTTTGTAAGATGACTACAATGGAAACTACCTGTGGGGTTACCAGTGCAAAAACCTTTACAAGGATTTCATGGGCCATACCTTGATAAGTAATTTTATGCAGCAGCAACAGCAATAGAAACTCAGCATCCCCCAACTTGCCTCTTGGGATTTTCCCTTGTTTTCTCCCCTTTGCAGGAGAGATTTAATCGTGGGTGGTAAACCTAAAGGGTATGCTGGTTGTCTCCACATCTGTCCCATGTTCTCCATTTTATTCTATCTTTTCTGAGTGCTTGAACCCTGGAAAGGTCAAATCTCATGTCTTGCCAGTGGTGGAGTGGCTGTGAAGAGCTTCCCAGTGCTCCCGACTCCTCAGCATTTAGAATTTTCTTGTCATTAACCTGCGCAGTGTTCCCTCCCAGTCACTGCCTGCAGCCATCTGGTGGCAGAGCAAAACGTTGCCTGGGGGTATCTGCTTGAATTAATTTGCTTTGGCTGTATTTGTACATTTGTGTATTTGTTTACCATTTGAGCCATAGCATTTATTGGCAGAAATGTGCTAAGGAAAGCCAGTCTGGGGAGAAATGTCAATAGTTGTTCAGAAGAACAACTGGACCCCAATTCAAAAACATACTTGCTAACTCTAAGTACATGGAGGTGTTTCATTGGCTTTGTTGAATGAAACCTGATGCTGGGAACAGAAGCAATGCCATGAGCTTTCACTCACCAATTAAGACAAATTGGTCATTGCCCAGCCTGAGCTAAGATTGTTCAGGATCTATCTTCACTGTACTGAATCTGAAGAGATAAAACACTTGCCAGGGATTTGCACACATTTGGAAAAACATAGCCCAATCACGTCTGCACAGAGTAAAAGCCAATGTGCTTGGTATGAGTAATCGTTGCAGTGTTATGTCTCTACAAAGGCTGCAGTGAAAAAGAAAATCCAAAAGGAACAAGACCGCTAAGAATAGGCTAAAAATAATGCTGGAAAGTCTTGCTTGGGGGTCGTATACTGTACTAGGTCACCCACAGGTATACGGGCAAAACAGATCAGAACTGTCTGTAAAACCCATGGTATTTTATATAATCTGTAGCTGTCTAAACATATCCACATCAGTGAATTTTGGCTGCAGAAGTGATGGGGGATTTGCGGTCCTTGCTATAAGTAGATTATGGATTTTTTTCTGATACTTATTACGTGAATTATGACATCTGTGGGGAAACACACTTGATTGAGGCTCCTGTCCTGTTAGAACAACCCAAGGAAATAATATGAGGCTCGAGGCTGAGACCATCATGTCAAATTAAGCCACAACAATAAAGACTTAGTACAGGAGCACCAAAAGTTCCTGTATTAATGTTGCCTAACTTTTCCCATTACAAAAGATGCCAAAATTTTTTTTCCCTAGAGATTTGGAAAGGGTCAGACTTGCAATTAGGATGGAGCTGCTTGATGTCTCTGAGAAAGACAATAAATTTGTTCAGAGTTGCCTGGACCCTGTAACAAAAAAGCCCAAATCCATTCGTTCCTTGTATTTTATTACGACCTGTAGAACTTGTCTGATATTTCTGAGCATGTGCTGTCAGCTGAGCACAGCCCAGCCCCTTCAAGGACTCTGACCAAGGTTGTCCAGGTCTCTTCACTACAGACAAACCCTGAAGAAACTGGGTAGGGAGACTGATGTGTCTGCCCCCAGAAACCTCAGTGTGACTCCCTAAGTGTCAAGAACAAGGGCTCATGTGGCACTGTGAGTTATTCATGGAGACTGAGAAGTTCTCGGTCTAACCTATTGGCATCCCATGCTGAAATCAGCCTCAGCTACGGACTACATTCTGCCTCTGGTGAGGTTTTACAGCCATGTAAATCATGGAATCAGGCACAATCACCACTCAAAAATGGCTGGAGGGAATTCACACTGTGGTTTGGTTACATGGAGACATGCTCTTGCAAAGGCTGCTCCAAGGAGGACAACCTGCCCAGTTCACCTCTTGCTTTGGACATGGCCAAATCATAGCCTACATCTTGATTTTCAGCTAAGAAGTGACTTACTTGCAGTTTTGTGAAATATGACATCCCCCTTTCTCTTCTCCCCCTACTCCTGAGCATGTAGCATTGAATATGCCCCTATGGCCAAGTTCAACAAATTAGCAGCCAGAAATTTTAATCAGATATTTAATCTTTCAACCATGTAAGTGAGATTTTGTGTTTACAGTGGCAGTAGGCCAGCTCAAGAGAAAAAGATTGTTAGTAGTGTCCTTGAAGCTGGGGAGCCAGAGAGCAGTGACTCCACTGAGCAGGTCTGGCTGACCTGCAGCTGAAAGGCAGCTGTAATCACCACATCAGTACCTACAGCACTGTGTGCTTACTGAGCAGTGGAGAGCCAAGGAAGTTATTATCATCTTTGGAATATTGCTGCTCTGTGCACTCAAAATTATTTAGTATTGTAAAGAAAAGAACTAAGCTTTGGTGACAGGAGGCCACAGCAGATGGAATTCTAACACACTCTGCTCCTGAATTTGCCAAATCCTGAAGTAATGGGAAGCATCTTCCTAGATCAAAAGCCAGTAGTGAAGTTAATGAATCTCCCTGTTTTGAAAGATTCTTTCCTTGTACAGATGCTTTGGACAGATGAATGCCTAACTGTAGCCATATGCACATTATTCATTCCTTTCTGTAAGGAATTCATCTGATGCTGCAAAGCAGAACATGAACAAATTGGTTTCCATAATATTGTGAAAGCGTGTTGCAAAGCAGAATATGTGAAGCACTTTTTGGTCATACTTGGTGATCACCTTTATGGCTGGAAGCTAGAGGTCCAGTATTCTGACACTGATTTTGCTGTGTGTAGTCATGGAGGTTTACATTCAGAATATTCCTATACTATGCCCAAGGCCTGAATGCTTTAAAAGTCTGGGAGGATTTGGTTGTCACCAGGGTCTGGGTGGGGTGGCATAGGATCAATTTCTCATTTGCCCTAAGTACAAACCTGAGCTTCCTGGAGCAACTAAGCAACCCCAGATTAGGACAGGAATTCTGACTTCTCCTTTCAGACCTCTCACATAGAAATGTGAAACCCTATGGGGAAAAAAAATATCTTATTTCCTCAGTGCAGATGTGTCGGCAATCAGTGATTCATGTCAGCCCATCAGTACTCCCAGTGGTGAAATAGCAGTTTGGGAGGCATTATAGTTCTGTACAAGGAGCCTAAAATTTATTTACCTTGACTATTTGCTTGGCATTTTTCTGGTAGCCATATGAGAAGTGGATGCTAGGAGATAAGTTTGGATTGTTTATACTTCATTAGAGTCTGAAGAGGTTATACCACTATGTACCAGGGTCAAGTTTTAGTTCCTTGTTGAACTCTGACTCTTCACTGGAGCTGCAGACAAATTCTGCCTGAGATAGAGATAGTTTTCAGGAAGGGTGTGTATATAGCTCCTGACTCACAGATTGACAGAGCCTTTGTTATTTCTAAGTAAAACATACCACTTTTTGGTCTTTCAAAATGTAAATGCTTCCTATGGCTTTGATTGCTACAGTTCAATTGCAGTTGTTGTTCACATAACTTGCTTAATATGATTAATGTCATAACAAGTCTGCGGACATTCCTCAGTTCTTTACCTTGACAGTGGAACAACACTGGTGACAAAGTGCAGGTTAGGGCATAATGGATCTCTCTTTTTTTAAGGAATTACCTAGGAGTGCTTACAAAGATTCCAGTGTTGGCATTCACTTATTGGATAATTTGGTTTATCTGTACTTGCAACAGAATAATTTGATTTCCCTGTAGAACTGTGAGATGTGTTGCTTCTGAAATAAGCTGTTGCTTCTGAGTTAGCACATCTGCTACATCCACCAAAAACTAACCATTCAGTGGGGAGAAAGAAATTCAGAGCATATATTGACTATAGGCGTGCTGTATATCAGAAGAGATGTCCTTTTGTTCAGCCCAGTATTTGATGGGAAAATGAAATATAGCCTGTGCATTTGTATATCGTAGAGATATTAAAAAGTGTGAGAGATAGCTCAATTTGGATTGAGGCCAGGACACTGAAGTGAAGCCACTTCAGTGGCATTGACAGACGATCTCTCCTTGTCAATAGATAGAAAACAGCCATCCATTTTCATCCTTCTGGATCTTTCTTCAACATTTTACACTCTTGACGTGAAGATACTCCTGTTTCACTTTAGAGTGTTAACAGAGGGACAGGGTAATGTAATAAATGGCCAGGTCCCTCTTGAAGGGATGTCAGTGACTGCTAGATGTAGAGAGCTATTTTTCTGCTGTTTGAAGACAGCAGCACTTATCAAGTCCCCCAAGGATCAATTCTTTCTCTTCTGCTATTCAAAATCTTCCTGCCAGTTGGATGATGTGCCAACTCTTGGAACACCCAGACAGTTCTGCTCAACCTTCTTGTGGTACAGTCCTGCTATTTGGTTAATGTGACCAAGATGACTTTATCTGTATCTAATACACAGATTAGAGCGATTGGCTGAAAGCTAAAGATCTAGAAAATACTGACAGAAGAAAGTTTTTTTTGAGGAGCTGGTGTAGGATGTGCTCCTCTTGGTGGGAGGCATGAACCAGGGCTGGTCAGTCACTCCCATGAATTAAGAGTGTTCTTGTGTTCCTCATTGTTCTCAGAACCTAAGGCACCACTGAACTGGAAGAAGCCTTGTGATTGGACTAAAAGAGAGGAACACACAATATTCTTGACCACCACTAGCCCACAGTAGTTTTAGCTTTCTGTGCCAGTGTTTAACTGCCCTCACCATTTGAAAGTTTTCGTTTTATCATTGAAAAACACCCCACACTGCAATTTCAGCTAACATTTTCTCATTTTATCTATCTAGTGGACAGAAAAAACTTCCATTTTTACTCTTTCTTTGCAGCTGCATTTTATGTATTTCAAATGCATTATCACATCTTCCCTCTGGACTAAACAAGCCCATATTTTTGTCATTCTTTCTCTATAAATCATCTTGTCTAAACCTCTGATTATTCATGACTTTTCCCAGTTTGCCCAAGTCTTTAATGAAATGTCTGTTCAATATGGGCACAGTTCTTTATAGATGCCTTCTAGATGCTGAGCAGAGTGGAGGGATTTCTTTTAGTCTTCCATAAAATATTCCCTCCTAAAAATCCCCATAATTTCGATGAGTTTTTTTACATTCATGTCATAAAATTGACTCACACTTTATGTGTGGTCCCCCACATTCTCTAGTTCATTTTTGGAAGAACTGCGGCCTATTCAGTTCTTCCCTGCACTTGCATTTTGGCTGAAAATGTCTTTATAGCTGTAGTACTTTACTCTACTCTAGTCCTTACTGATATTGTTATTTTAAACACTGTTTCCTCAATGTGCAAATTTGAATTCTAATCTAACCTCCTAAATGTTTCCAGAATCTTCCAAGATGACAGAAATCCCTTCTGATATTTTCCAAGTTTTTACAAAAATGTTGACCCAAGATGGAACCCCTGTGGACCTACAAAGAAACTTTGCAGTCTGGCAATGACCTGTTCCCAACTACTTGCTAAGTGAAATTTTCCAAGTGGCTGAGCACCTGCTTTGCAATAGTTTTGAGCTCACATTTTCTTATAATTTCCTTAGGAAACTGTCACATGAGATAGTGTCAAAAGCCTTGCTAGCATTCAGATAGGTAACATCAGCTCACAAAGACACATATCCTTCCAGAGAAGAAAACTGAGTTAGGCTTAAGAGAGCTAGTGTTTGTTTGACAAAACCATGCTCCTAAACCATGCGTGCAGCTATTATCTCCCAAGCAGTCTGACTCTCATCTGATCTTCTGGCTGTATAGATGGCTATACTGTACCACACATGCAGAGCATTGTGATCCATTATTTTTCTGGAAATTAAAATAAAGAAGACAGACCATGGTTCATGGACTTTTCCTTATTTAAAACAAACAACCCTCCCCCCCCCAACCAAAATTGAACACAAACAAACAAACAAACAGGTGCTATATTTGCTCTTTTCTGGTACTCTACAACTTCTTCTATCTATCTGGAGTTTTTGGATCACTTATATTGAGTCCAAACTTCTTGTAGTAAATTTAATCAAGTGAAACTGATTTCACCATATCCAACTCCATAAGAAGTAACAATATGGAATTTTCTAGTCTATCCGTGACTAATGGTGTACTAAAAACTTTTGATAAATTGCTTTTATGCCAGTGGAGTTAACTGCAGCCAGTATTTGTTCACAGTTGATTCTAGTTAGTGAAGACCAAAATAAAAAGAACCAACTTAGATCAATAGACTTGCAGAATAATGCCTCATTTTTACTTTGCATCCATTGGGAGTTGTGTTTTGCCTTAACATTTCTGATTTTCTTCTATGGCAAGTAATGCTCCTTACAGCTATCCTCAGTAATGTGCCATGTATTTTAATTGTTTTTTTATTCTTATAGAGAGGGTTATGGAAGAGGTTTAGCGAAAGTAATGATCAGTTCTATCCGGAGCTGTTCAAGATATTTTCTCCCACTCTGACAGTCACTGATCTGGCTCCAGTTATTCATGCCTGTGCCACTTCCTGGCCAGGCTACAGCAATGCAGAAAGCCTTCAGTGAATCAACGTGTGCAGAAACTGGTCCTGCATTTTCTCAACAGCTGAGCCTATTCCAGATTTGTCATATTTGTCCTTTATTCCTTTGAATGGTGTCCAGTCAGGATTTGAATCAAGTTTATGGTTTTATTAACTATCTCTATGTCCTCTTGGCCTGAGTGGGGAACCTAAAAGGGCTTGCAGTTAAGCTCTGGGACAAAAATTGTGGTCAAAATCCTTTAACAGGACCCTTGATAAGAAAGGGAAAACTGTACAGAAAGCAGGGACTTTTCAGGTCTTGACCAGTGGCAGGAAATTAAATGGCCTCTCCAAAAGCTGATCTTACAGCTCTACGCTCTTGGTACACTTTCTGTATTGCATTTGTCTTTGTGTCTCTATCTATATTACCTTTCCCTGCCCATTTCCTGCTGTTGGAAGAGGGAGATATTTCTGAATGCATCACTGCAAGAGGCTCAGATACTCCCATGAAAAATAAATATTGTAATATTGGAGTGTGCACAGTATTTTATAAGACAAATAAACCTTAACGCCAGAATTTTAGCATGAGTATGACTTTGTTTTGTTATGTACAGCTAGTGTCACATTGAGAACAATTTTGGGAAAGTGGAAAAATTCTCAGATTATTAGTTTGATCTTGGTACTCTGCCACAAGACTGATGGGAATTTGGGGGATTTGTTCTGGGAACGGGAATGGTGGGCAGGCGTAGGAGGACAATATGAGGAATCAAGGCTTATTGGTTGAAAACAGAGATTAAGATTAGAGGTTTATGACACATGACAGATCTCAGCAACGTTTCAATTTCTCTTTCTTTTTGTCATTTTCAAAAGGACAAGAACACCAAGAGGCTCACTGAGTGCCTGTCAAAAATCCTCAGATGGTTCCAATGAGGCTTGGGCAGAGGGTAGCTGCAGACTGGCTCTACTCCTGACTGGCTTCTGGGACCGTGTGGATCCAGCTGCCCGGGGTGCTGGGGGAAAGAACGGAGCATCACTGTCATTCCCAGATGTGTGTTAGCAGCTACAAAGCCCAGCCAGTGTCCTGGCCAGCCAGCCCCATGTGGGTGACAGCCCTGAGGACCACCAGCACCCTGGGGAGGGTCCTGAACTCACGGCGTCAGACCACGACAAACTGCATATGATGTGGTCGGGATCTGGTGTAGCATCCCCCAAGCTGGCACTTCTATCTCAAAACCTCCACAGCAAAAATGGAGGGCTCACTGTACTGAGGACAAGCAAACATCATAGGGAACTCTTTCCTAGCACAATGCCTGTCATTTGACTCAGTTGCTCTGTGACCAGTAACATCTCCCTTGTTTTCATTGCTGACAGACAAAAGAGCAGCAGCTCCAAAGATTTCTCAAGGCGGTTTTTGTCAGACTAAGCCGGACACAGGACCCAAGTAATCATCCTTAGAGGTTTACGTCATCCTCTGGTGTCTTGCCCATCAAAATAGAGCCTGCTTCAAAGAAATGACATAGCCCCCTCGATGGCAAAGTGCATGCACTGGGAGAGAGCTCTTGGATTTCTGACTGCATCACAGCACACGTCCTTGACTCAGAAAGATTCAAGCTTACCAGAAGCCCTTCAACTATTTTTTGTTTCATTTTCCCAGTGCCCACCAGATTAGAACACAGCTTGGCAATGTCACTAGAAGAAAGAGAGAGAGAAAAGAAAACGACCAAAAAAAAACCACCAAACCCCAGCTGCCAGTGTTTCAACTGCAAACACAGTTGGAAGGCTTTGTGAAACTTGCCATAAAAGTACTACAGACAGAAATGTTCTTTTCTTTCTATGATTTTTGGAAAGTTTCAGATTTCAACTGGTACTGTGTGCAAAATCAAGAGGTCTGTGCAAAATACGTCTGGGTCAAGATTGACAGGTGGGAAAAGCTTGCAAAAGCTGTTAGAGCCAAGGAGATCACTGCTCTGTGTGTGCCAGTGGAAGAACTCCTGCTCTTGCCTCACAAAGATAAGGGTCTTTTATAGTAAAATGAAAACAAGGAATCAAAGTGTAAGAATCAGTCGTGTAGTATCTCATCCTGTGTGTGGCTTGATCAAGTGATATTCATGACTCCCAGCATCATAGACTGGATGAGAAGGGAAAGTGTGGGATGCTCAGTTTATTCCCTTGCTGCTGCCTGTAGGCAGATGAACTTTATTGGACATTCATGAATTAACAAAAAAATGGTGCTAAACATCATGATATTTCTAACCTCAAATTTTGACATTCTTTTAAGCATCAGGATATTTTTAAGTATTGTTAGAATGAGCCTGTTCTGCTCCATCCTGATGCAGCAGCCCACAGGAACACATATTCAGGATTTCCATTGCAAACATGAAGATGGAAAAGCTGAGATTTTCATAAAATCACATGATTCTGGAAGGCACAGCTGTAAGAACTAAAAACAGAATCTAAGAGGAGTTTTGATTTAACTGGACAAATAGACAGCGTTGGCACTGCATACTTGCAGTAACGTTTATACTTGCTCTATCTTGAACAGAGAGATATCCAGATCTGTATATTTCTATATGCTTCTAACTTATCCTAGTTGCTCTTCTTCTAAGGATCATTGTAAAATTTAAATACATGGGAACATCTGTCTCAAACAGGCAAAGTTGTTAGCTCTTTTCTGTTCCTTTTCCTTAACAAAAATTATTTGCATCAAGTGGCTGTAAAGGTATGTCCTATGCTTTGTACCTATGGCTTTGCAGTGATTTTGTCTTAAGACTGGCAAAAGGACAGTGTGATGCTCACTGGGGGGGAAAAAAAAAGCTAGTTTGAAATCTTTTCTGGAGTTTCAGGAGAGGAGCACTCAAGAGACACTTGCCTGCACTCAGTTGAACGTGATTATATCTGTTCTTTGATGTGTTCTAGTGGGTTCCAGAGAAAGAAACACGTATCCATGTCTGCTTGGACTCCAAGCTAGTCATTTCCTTCTATTTCTGTTCTGGCTCAGGGTCTCCATCATCCTCCACCCCTTGTTCCTGTCCATCTGTAAAACTCATAAGGCCAGATTTAAACACAGTAGCGTACACAGGGCAAACGATGATTTGGGAGTGCCTGAAGGAAGGGATGTACTTCATGATTCAAGTGTTTGTGTTGTCTCAGCAGAAAACTCTGTCAATGAGAGCCCTACACATGGAAAAAAAGCTGTCAGCTTTTCCACAGAAAAACCTGATCTCTTGTGTTGTCACCTTTAGAACAAAAATGTAGAAAAATTCTACGGAAGCTTCACCTCAGTTTGTTCAGAGCCATATTTTTTTAAAAAGTCCATAAGCAAAGCCTGAACTTTCAAAAGATTAGTGAGCTTTCAGTTAAAATGGGACAATCAGCACAGTCTTCATTCCAGTGAACTTCACAAATATCACACCAAGCCTTAGGAAGATTTTGATAATTCTATTTTTATAACTACTGATGGACCAAAATTAGGAGAAAAGTTTAGCTACCTTCACAGTATAGAGATGAGGAGAACAAAGGGGTACCTGTCCAGTGGTTATGGAGCTGGCCTAAGGAAGCAAAACCAAGACCTAATGCTTGATACAAGAAATCCTCAACATAATAATGCCTACATATCCAGCGTGATAACCCCAAACATGGTTCTACTGCTGTTGTCACTGCCCTAAAGCTATCTAGAAAAAGACTGTCTTTAGAAAATTACCCTCTTTTTATAGATGAAGTTAGGATTTTCCCTTTTAAACCGTGGCTTAAGCTCTAAATGTGCAGAGCTTAAATCAAAGTCCTCTCCTGGGTATTTTTCCTGACTAGGGGAGGTAGCCAGAACTGAGATGCTTAATGGTCTACATGCCTAATACAGAAGGTGCCTTACTTTGGACTATAGATATACCTAAAAACTCAGTGGATTCTTAACCACCAGCTAAGGCACGAGCCAGCTTTTCAATGTCTCCCAGCAAGGGTGTTGGTATCACAGCATGTGACCATTAAGCAGCACATACAGGTCTTGTATTTCACTGCTACTGTTGTGGGTCGCGTCCCTTGATTTGAGGTTGTTCATCTTGTCACCCTCGGTAAAGGGTGACCTGCAGCTTCTGAGGAGAACTAGAAAAGGGATATACAACCATAATCCTGGTAAGTTTTTTTTTTTTAAAAATTATTCTATTATTTTGTATAGCTTAATCCTCACCAAGATCTTTGGGAACATAACACTCATACATAACATATACATGTTATACATGCACATACATACATAACATAACACGTAACCCATCATCTTCCTCTCACTCGTTATTGTACCTACCAGCTACACCCAAGGCATCGCTAGGCTGAGATGTACATGTAATGCACGTGGTGGGAGGATCAAGCCAATAGCTCCTAATTAGTTTTTAGTCCTTGTGAAGAAGAAAGGTAATTTGTGGCTTTTTACATTACTGTGGCACTTCAAAAGTGTATATAGGTGGCTTTGTGGTACAACGTGATATAACAGCAGCCTTTTGCATCTAGTAAAGCAAGCCACCTGATGGGGATCATTCAGGAGATCTTGAAAGACTGTGCAAGGGGTGTATTTTCTGAAATTGTTAAAAACATCAGCTCTTTTTTCCCCTCTTTCCTACTAGCAATTAGGTTGGCAGATCAGCTCTTTCTGGGTGAACTGGTATGGATTCAGGCTGCTGAACAATGTCGCCTTTGCCACTGCTGTTTTCTGCTCTCAATACTTTTGTGAGCTCCATAATGATAATGGACAACCTTGCCTTAACCTAGTCAAAGACAGGCAGAGTTTGCTGCATCCTTTCTGGTTTCCAATAAGATCTCAGTGATCCACAAGGGAATAATCACACAAAAAGTGAGTCTGAATGCAACGGCCCCAAAAACTTCAAAATCGGGGAGACCTCCTTGGAGCTGCCGGCTGATTAAATGTGTACAGTTGTGCACGCTGGGATGACAGAGAAACTAATGACATGGATGTGAGGGATGTGAGTGTATGCGGGAAAAAGCAATGCCCAGAGGAAAGCTGCGACTGTGTATTCGCGCCTGGCACCCGTCTCCTCGGGCCAAGGGTGATTTAGCTGCTGATAGCAGCGTACCTGCATGCTACCGCCCCCGAGGACAAAGCATAAGAATACAATCACCCCAGCCAGGCCACCAAAATTTGCAGCCCAGTGGGGAAGCGTCTGCCTCCTGCATGAGAAGGCTGCTTGCTTACTTCCACGGGGACAGGGGAGGAGGGGTGGGAAAGGAGCCCCGGGGGAGCTGCAAACAATAAATAACCATTTCAGCTGTTGCAGCAACAGCAGAAACAGGACCGGGGAGGACAGTCGGGGCGGAGGAGGGGGCTTACAAGCAAGTGCCTGTGTTTTGGCGGCCGCCTGGCTCCCGTGTCCCCGGGCTCCCGGGGCCGCAGGACACCCGTGGGGCGATGCCGGGGGTCCTGCGAGCGCCGCCCGCTCCGCCGCGCTCTCCTTCTTCTTCTTGGTGCGGCGCAGGAACTTGGCAGGGGCGCGCAGCCCGTCCCCGCTTCGGGTCCCACAGGCAGGAAAAGTCTCCCAGCCTGCGGAGGAGACAGCCTGGCTGAAAGAGCCCCGCCAGCTCTGCTGCAGATAAGTTAATGTACACAGAAGGGACGTAAATTACCACGACCCTCAGCAGCAGGACATTGGCCAGGGCCTGTCAGGGGGAGGACAAGCGCCGGCGAGCTCCGCGCCTCGCTGACATTTACCTCCAGATAGAGCCGCCGCTGCCCGGCGAGGAAGGACCCGGTGGAGCCAGGGCTTCCTTGAAAACAGCTGCCTGTCCCTGACACCTACAAACTAATGCGGTTTTAATCAGGGGGATTAACGGAGGGCGGTGCACTGTTTTCCCAAACGATTTGCATGGGGNCTGATTTTTCTTCCTGACCCCCCCCCTCCGGGGAGCCAGACGTGCCTTCATCTCCACCCCCCGAGCCCTGACGACACTCACCTCCCTGTTTACACACTGACATCACAGCGCAGCTTCCCTCCAGCCCAGAAATAGCCCCTGGGAATAAAGCAAACAGGAAAAGGCCGCTGCTGTTGTTGCCTCCTTCGCAGCTACAGCCACATCACCCCTTCCAGGGGCTGCACCCGCACAGAGCGATGCATGGGCAAGTGGGACACTGGGAGAGCCTCTCTAACTCCATGTCACCACTGTGGCATGAAATCACTCCAGGTGACAGGCTCTGCTTGGCAGAGGGATGGCAGAGCCAAGATGGGATAACTGCATCCGGACAACAGAAGGAGTCAATGAGAGGGGCCAAGGCTGGACACCAAGTCTTAAGATTCAGCCATTACACCATGCTTCTCCTCAAAAGCATGTTTCCCTCTCTCCTTCCTTGTGTTTCGTTTCCTTCATGAAGCGACACCGTTAAACTAAAAGCCAGGTATACTGAATGGACAATGGGAACAACAATGGGAAAATGTCTGCAAGGTCACCCTCAGTTATTCCAAACAGCGTCTTGTAATCCACACACAGCCCATTAATTTCAGCAGGACTCCTTGTGTGGTAAGTTCCTACCCGAGATGTGTGTGGGAGGTTCATTTGGGCCCATGGAGATTTCATTATTATTGTAAGCTTCAGCTTTAGAAGGCTCCAGGGGACAGAGCTTTGCTCTCACTCTTAGGGAAGAGCCAGGCTTAGTCGGGCTAATTTCTGTGTCTTTACATATTGCCTGCCCTTGCTTACACGAGCTCTTGTGTTTGTTAATTACTCTGTCTGGACACCTGGAAGCAGTCACTACCATGGCTGTGCTCACTAGAATTATGCTGGCTTGTTTATGTTGCATAAGTGTCCCTAAATAAGTCCATAACTTATTTTCTCTGGCTTTGGAAAGGCAATTGTGTAGCATGAATGAATGAGTAACTTTAAGGAGGCCAGAGAGCAGGTGCTGTGCCCAGAAAGACCTTTCTGCTTTTCAGTTTTTCCCCAGAGATGCTGGGTACAGCGTGATGCTCTTGGACCAGCCGGTCTGAATCCATTATGGTTTTATGCAGTTGGTTTCACAGGCATATCTGGATATGGAGTTGGAGAGAGCAAGCACAGGAGGCTCTTGCCCAAAGCCTTTATAACCTGTGTCAGAGACAACAAGTATGTACAAAGATCACACAAAACCACTGCTCTTCTGATCATTATTAAAAAAAATTATTTATTGAGGACAGGATTTCCAGTGGTTTCTCATAAGCACCACCACTCCCATCCACTTTTTGAAAAGCAGAGTCTGTTCATAATCATGGATGTGTCCTAAGGGGTGACCTGGGAACATTGCTGGAATGCCCATTTCCCCAAAGCAGTCTCTCCCACTCTGCCACCACAGCCTGCTAACGCCCTACAACCTCTCAGTGACACAGCGTGGGACACAGACTCTCCAAGCTAAAGTAATGCCCTTTGTTGGGGCCCTCTGCCAGCGCCTTTGCCCTTCTGGCAAAGGGTGATAGGAAAGCTGCAGCCCTCCATGTGCCTTCTGCTTCCCTACCAAAAGAACTATGAAGAATAACAAAAGTTGTCTGAGGAAGGCTAATGGCAGATAAAATACATGGACTGTGGAATTCAGGTTACAAGCACTTTACAATATGTCTAGTTTTGGGACACTCTAAGATGAAAGCAGCTGGGTAAGTAGCATGGATAGTAACATACAGAGGTGATGTGCCTACCATTCTGAGTGAAAATACCCTCTAAACTGGTTACTAACTGCCCTGCATCACATTATGGCTTGAAAAATGTAATGACTTTTAATCAAGGAACCTGTTAGAGGACTGATTCTCATTCCTGTAAGTGCAGTACCTCATTAGATCTCCTGGAAAAGAAGACTGGTCCAGTGGATGTACACATCTCTTTTTTTTTCCTGTTATTATTATTATTATTATTATTATATTGTTTAGGTTTTTTATCTTTTTTGGTGTGTATTTTAATTTTTTTTTCTGCACTGTAAATAAAAGAAAAACTACTAAGATGTAGTAGTAGGGTGATAACCAGGTAATCATCTAACAGAGAGCTGTTAAAGAGACTTCTCTTCCCTTCCAACTTACACATGCTGGAATTATCAATGGAATTATTCCAACATCACCTGTTGTAATGGCTTTTCTAGGGTTGTTACAGGGTCAAAGTGTGACCAGAGTGTAAGGGTTTGGTTGTGTGGTAACACCCTTTAGGCTCAGGAGAGGATGAGGGTAGATCTCCATGGGAGTCCGGGAGTGCAACGTGGCCAGATGGCCAAATCCTCTCCCCCCTCCAGGAACTGTTCAACATCCATCCCTGGAAAAGAGAAGAGGCTGGGGTCTGTTTTGTGATGTGCTCCTTCAGCTCCTGAAGAACAGAGGAATACAGACTGCTCTGCTGCGAGACAAAGAAGTGAATAAAGCAGCAGCCATTCCCTCTGTGTGTGTGCCAAGGACAGGACTCTCCAGTGCCTCCGTCGCTCCGTCTGAAGACGTGGCTTGCCCGGAGACCCGGCGTGTGTGAGCTGTGGCACTGGCAGGCTCCACAGCCTGACACATGTTTTCATCTCTTCCTGCACAGAATGCCCCCTGTGTTTTCTTCCAAAATACATCCACGTTCCTGGCACTGGAAATCTTTTATCTTTATGTGTTGTTTTGAGCACACCCACTGCTTCCTGACTTAAAGCAGTTATGGCATAGACAGAGATTTACTGACATCAGATAGCGGTTTTCTTAAAGCTGCTTTAAACCAGATTGTTCTTTTGGTGGACATGACACAACTGGGCTTCATTTTGATGGAAAATAAAGATCAGTTTTCCCAAAAGCGAACATGTTTGGAGCAGGAAACTAAACTATGAATGAATGTATCTTGAATGCTGAGGGGCTAATAGGAAGGACTGGTGCAATTGTGGTTGGAGCAAATGCTGGTTTTGATTCCAGACAGGCTAGAATCTGATTCTAATTTGGGGGAACATGCTTCATGGCAGGTGCCAGTGACTTCAAACCAGGACCATAGCCATGCAAAACACACACAGAAATAGCTCCAAAAGGCACTTTCTCAGTCCATTCGCAACATCAGAACCAAAGAGAAAGATGGATAGTACAGAAGAGTTTTCCTTTTGGGCCCAGATCCTACAATTGCTTCACCCTTTCCCCTGTGCTCAGTCAGGACCATCCTCCCCATTACTGCAGCCCAGCAGAACGCCTGTGGGTTGGAGAATCCAGCCTCACATTTTTTGGTGATCTGTTGCTGTTTTCATACCTTTTCAGTGCACTTTCTTTCAAAACTCTGTTCTTTTCTTGTTTTCAAGTGAGACTTCTGTAGTGAGTCACCCCTACAATACCCAGTGGTATGTAAACATGCACAAGCTTTCCTGAAAGAAGGAATCCCAGCTTTTAATGCTGCAACAGACACCCTGATGAGATGCTGGTCCATCTGTGTGCCTAAATGCCCAGGCATTTTACTTCAGGATGCTTTTTTTCCACTAATGTAAGTGCAGATTTTGACACACAGGTGCTGCGGGATTTCAGGAGGTATCTCTGATTTAAAAAAAAAAAAAAAATTGTTTGACTGTACATAGATGGTCTCTGGCTTCCTTCAGGGATGCTCCCCCTTTCCCCCAGCCCTGCACTTTGAATAAGCATCCAGAGGCTTGGAAGCTTATCCAGACTTATCCAAATCTCTTTGAAGCAATGGATTAAGGCAGGAACCCTGGGACCCAGGCCAAGAAACCTCAACAGCACAAGCCAGTGAGAAACCAAGAGTCTGTCCAGGGGAGCTGGCTAGGGAAAAATGAAGAAGTCCATCCCAGGGAGGCGACAGGAAGGGATCATCTGTCTGGGGAAGAAGGGCTCCATGAGGGAAGGGAATGAGAGAGGGGGAGGGGTACAAGCCAGACTGGGAGGGCTGGGAGAAGGCTCACTGTGGTAGGCTCAGGCCCCACTTGCCTTAAGCCAAGCCTGCCTATGGGTCTGTGACCCTGGCTGCAAATCTTGCACGAAGGAATTATAACGGGAGGCTTCTGGTGCTCTCTGGCAGTGGCTGCATCAGCAACACTGGCAGAGCAGCCTGTTATCCCAGGACAGATCACCTTGGGGGAGACATAAATAAGGGGAGACATGATGAAATCTTATGAAATAATAAATAGTCCCAAAGAAGAAGACCAAAAGGTTTCTATTCACCTTGTTCCATGGCAAAGGATAAGAGGACATTTAAAGAAATACTGATATATGGCAAAATAAGATCTGATGAAAGGAAATCCTTATAGATACAGCTTAGTCTAACCTGGTGTCATTCTTTGGTAGAAGACACCATTTTGTCTACAAGTCTTGGGGGACTGAACAGAGAGTGAAATGTATGGACAAGTAGCAGGGTTTTACCAATCCAGTGCATAAAGTTCAATAAAAGGGGGTGGGATTGCCTGACAGTTTATGGTTTTTGCTGCAGTTTTTTGTTTGTTTGTTCTGGGTGGATCAATATTGTCGGTAGACCAATGCTTGGACCAAGAAAGGCAGCTTGAACAAACCTAAGACATGGTGGGGGGCATAAGTTGAGTAAGAAGGGCAGAGGGGAGGCAGCAGGAAAGGGGGCTGGTGGTCTCCTTTGCTGTCCTGGAATCCAGCAGCCCCATGCCCTGGGACCCATGTCTTGCTGTGGGCTGAGACAGAGTCTCGACCACCCAGAATGTCTCCCAGAGCAGGAGTTACCCTTTTCCAGACACCTAGTTTGTTGTTGTCAATGTTTGTTTGGCCTTGGTTTTATCTTAGCTGTTTCATTCATCTTTACTTTTGGTGGTTTATTTTTGCTACCCAAATTAACCAAACAACAGGCAATTAGGCTATTTTGCTGAGTAAAATATATGCATGTCCTGTGTCCCGGGCTTCCAAAAATGGGTGGGAGCAGAAGTAATATTATTGGTTTGCAGAGTTTTTTTCTAACAATTGATGTTGTTGTGATTGAGGTTGGCAACTGGCTTAAAGCAGAAAAGCTGAAGTAATTTCAGAGCAGAGTTGCAACACACACGTGCATCTCCACATAAGAAAAATAAATTGATGCACAGGTAAAATAGGCACTCAGCTTTGAAAGCAGGGACTGGTTTTCATTTTTTTTTTTACTCATTTCTTAACTGATATGAAGACTTTTGAACTACCAAAGCTGCACAACACCCTCCCCTAACACGCTATAGCATGAATTTCAACTTATTAATTGTTCCTGAGTGAAGTTTTCGGGTCATGAAGGAAAAAGACATCTGCTAAAATCAGCACTTCAAATTCCTACAGTATTTTTGAAACTTGGGCAACCCCTCAGACTGGTCCCCTCTTCATCTATAATTCTTTTCTTTTTGTCTGCTCTCCATGTACAACAAGGAGTAGAAGAGGGAGCACAGAGCTGATGGGCTTCTCTGTAGTGCATTTCTTGGGAGATGAGAAAGCCTAGAAATTGCTAATGAAAAACTAGTCAGGCAAGAGCTTGCAGCCAGCTCAAAGACCCATGTGATTTGTTTGAAGCAAAGAGGAGGCTATCACCTGGTGGTACAGTGCTTACTGCATCTACCAAGTATCAGGAACAGCAGCACAACAGTAATACGAGGGGAGGGAGGGTGCTAAGAGGGGAAGTGACAAATTACTTCCAAATATGAAGGAAAAAACATTCAAAATGTTTGTCTTAGAACTATTTTTCTGGTTAATGTTTAACCTTTCAATTTTCCAAAGTAATGTTCTTGTTATCAGTTCCATTGCTGAAGGTCACATATAGAATAAAAGTCATATCTTAAATGTGAATAAATAACACAAGCAGAAATTAATTGAGTGCAAGTGACTCATGTGACATTTAAGGTTTTCTTTACCTACCAATGTAAGCAAATGGTGTAAGCATGTCCCTTTTTGTCCCATGAGCTGAAAAGAAAGCAAGTGTGCCAGAAATGACCTATTGTGCCACAAATGCACTCGAGCTCCATTAGGAAGGCTCTCGTCCTCAAATCTAGCTATTCTGGGAAGCAAACAACTGTAGGACGAAGGGGATATCAGTTCCCTGGCAGGGGACATGCTTCAGGACAGGGGAAGACTCCCCACTAACAGGGAGCTCTGGGAAAGCCTTTGAGTTGCATTTCGCTGTAGCAAATGACAGCTGGGATTTTGACTGATGTCGGGAGCTCTCTGATAGGAATCCAGGGGATAAAACCAAATGTTTTTGAGGAGCTTGGGACCAATAAATCAATAATTTCATTAAAGCAAACAAACACCATGTATATGGTTTGTCTCCTGCTCGGGAGTCTCAAGAGCTTTACGTGCATGGAGGGGTCATCCACTGAGGGAATTTGTTCATGTAAAGGGGAAGTTAACTGGAAATAGCAGAGTGTCCTTCAGAGTTCCTTTATGGTAAATCCCTAACAGTGTCTATTTATGGACTTAAGTAGCCTTACTGTTTTATAAAGGAGAAACAGGAATAGAAAGGAAGCAAATGCTGCCACGTAAGGATTTGCAACACAATCACCTGGCTCACTGATGTGGTTCATAAATACACATTTGCATTGCACAGTCTGGAAGCATCAAATATTGGGAAACTTCTCTTCCATTGCAAAGATAATAATTTCTTATCCAAGACGCAGAAATTAGGAAGGAAAACCCCTGCTTGCAATTCCCAGGGTATAACTCTCATGATCTTATCAATTATTTGTACATTCCAGAGCAAATCCTCTGTTGCTGAGCAGTTGTTTCCTGTAGACCGCATAGAAGCAGCAATCACTTGTCTTGTAGATTTCAGTGAATCCAAGCCTTTTCTAATACTACTGCTGAGACAGTTTCTGAGTTGGTTGTAAATAATTAGAGGATGTGTTTATCCATCTCCTTTGGTCCAGTTGTCCAGCTGTTAACCCAGCATTCCCAAGCCCACCATTAAACCATGCTCCCAAGCACCACTTCTGCCTATAAATAGCTCTAGGGAGGTTGACTCCACCACTTCTCTGGGCAGCCTGTCTTGATGGTCTCACCCTCATTTAGGCTGGCTTGCAGGGGATATGTGGCTGATAAAGCATTTGCCTGAATCAGGTGAAAAACCCTCACGTGTTGTGTGTTGGGGATCCCAGCTCATGAAGAACCAGCAGAGCTCAATATCAGTGGATAGAAGAGAGGTCATTCTGGGCCCGCCTCTCATTTTAGGAAGCACTGTTTCCCCCACACCTGGGAAATAGGAGCATCACTTGCTTTGCTGCTGAGATGAGGGCTGCTCCCACAGATACACTGCAGTTATGGCCCAATATTCCCATCTCCCTTAGGGTACGACTGGCTGAGCCTCAGGAGTTTTGAAGGGCCCATTCTAAGGGGCTTGGAAATGGACTGTCAGAGCATTCAAATGACCAATACACTTCTTAATAGCAATTATCATTTTTCTAAAGGGGTCTCATTTTACTTGACCTTTTGCTCTGCACTCTGTAAAGTTAAGTCAATAAATTAAAATCCAGCTTTGATGTCAAAGAGTTGTGGTATACTCCTGAAAAGGAAAGCAGCCGTCACAAACAGAATTTTTTTTTTTTTTTTGAAATAAACATTGGCAAGGAGACAAATGAGTTGCTCTATTTCTCCTAATCTGAGTCAAGTTTAATTTTTAAACTGATAATAGTAATACTGCTGCAAAGCCTCAGAAACATAATCTCCAAAGAAATGAGAGCATTTTCTTCAGCAGTAGATCTCACAGACAACACTTGCACCCCTGCAAGAAATTTGGAATTTGGAGGATTAGGGAGAGGGGCTTCTTTGCTTTTGAGCCCATTACCAAGTCTGTAGTTTGGTAGCGCTACCAAGCTAACTCACAGAGAACCACCCTCAGCAGCATGGCAGTATTTCTCTTTCTGGTTCAGGAAATATATTTTTTTTGCCTGCCCCAGCTCTCAAACAAGTTTTATTTCCCCCCTCTTGCAAGAAGTATATCTCTGTTTTCTAGACCAGTATCTAGAAACAGCTTCTTTTGGCATAGCCTCTGATTTCTGAAGAGAAAGGGGCTGTTCAGAGTTATGTTGTGGTCCAAGTCACTGTCTATCACACTTCTCTGCTCTATTTTCACTTTTCTCATGTAACATCACATCATCTCACTTAATACATTTGTTTCTGATTACAGGCTGTGTATAATGGCCCAGCACAATGCCTTACAGTATGCTATGGCTTCATGCCATGGGAAAACATATTCGTAATTTTTATGACCCCAGTGCAGCAGTGATGCATTTTTTAAAAAACAGAAGAACATATAAAGGAATTATATTGCAGCAGGATTAGGCATCATTACTCACAGCAGACATACACATTGGAACTCATTAAGCCTGTGCTTTGTTATTCTTGGTATTTCAGAACATTTGCTCTAAGTGTCTCTTGGTTCTTTCCAATTCTGCTATATAAAATCCCTTAAAATTAGGCAGGACGAGACCGTAAAGCTCTTGATGTCAGATGTGGGGCCAGATTTTCCCTTCCCTGTCAACTTAGAGTGAATCTGCAGGCAAGGGATTTTTTTTTTTTTTTTTTTTGTTCAGCTTCAGATGGTCCAAAAAAATGCTGAAGAAATGATAAGAAAGGTGGGAAGGAACCGCAGAACAGCACAATGGGTGAGTTACAGCAAATGAGTACACACAGCCTACAGTTCCCATTCCCATTACATACTATTAAAAATTAAAAAATAAAACTGAGAAGAGCTTGGGTGGACAGAAGGATGGGGTGGGGAAGAAAATGTCAGAGCAAGCCCCTGGCTATTTCTCGTTTCATTTCACTCAGTGGAAATATGTCAAAATCAGGGAGAAGAGAAGAAAAGGGAACATTGAAATTTGAGGGAGAGGGAGGATGTGTGTGAAAAATTCCATAAAATGTGTTTCCATTTTAAAGTCTTCTGAGAAGAAACAACTGCAACATTTTCATGTGTTCTTCTCCTTATTTTTCAATCCCTTTTCTGTGCTCTCAGAGGAAACAGGCTGACACCAAAGCAGTGCAAATGTTGCTCAGAGTTGTGCTACCCGGGGTCTAACTCCAGAAAACCTTCTGGCAGTGAGATATGAGGATCAATGTCAGCCTGGATGCAACTCCACTGACATCACTGGGACTGTGCTACGACAGAAGTTATCCCTCTGAGAGGAAGATCTCTATTTTAAGATGAAGAAGACACAGAAGCAAAACGAGAGGAAGAATCCAGTGAATGGCTCCATTCATGAGGATGGAAAGTTTGGGTAGGGTGGACTGAATCCTGAGCTGTCATTGCTGCTTTTTCTCCTCAGCCTCTGTCTTGGAGAGGTTTTGTGAGAAGATGCCATTCCATACACACAGACTAATTCCCCACTCAACATACCAGTGGCATTACCCGCCTCTGGCCTCCCACACGCTGTCATACCCTTATCAGGACACTCACACACATGCTAGTGCCAGGACCCTTTGGTAGCTTCATAAAAAAGCAAAGCCAGTCTTATGAGTCAGGATCTGGTAACGCTAAGAGATGGAGAAAATGTGCACAAACAGATAAGCCCAAGGCTAAGGATAGTGCCTGCCTTTTGGGACTGCCTCTGCTTTAATGTCATCCAGAAGACAAAGTTGAGAGCATGAAGATCTCTCTAGGCTCCTGTTACAGTCTTTAGGGCTTTATGGGATGATTGTGATGGAAGCTTTGAACCCAATCTGCCCAGCAGATCTTCCCCATATTTCCTGAAACACCTCCATATTTAAGAGTGTCAAATCTTCTTTACATATGAATTGACATTTGTTTGTTCAAAAGCCCATTCAGTTAAAGCCATGATTCCCAAGTGGTGAGGGAAAATCAGATGTACTCAACCATGCTTCTGCTCCATCAGCCTTCTCTTCATTCTCACCTTACCACGTCAACCACTTCATACATAACTCAGCTGTTCCAGCACTCAGCTATTTCACATATCTTAGGTCAAATCTGTTCTGTGAGTAAGGGTCTTCAGGTAAAAAACTTTAAGTGAAAGCTTGAAGATTAGCTCTGGAGATTTAGCCCCAGAAAAGAGATTCTGTCCTAACTGAGCTAGCTTAGCCAGAATGAGAAGGAGAGTTTCTTTTGCACTCTTGTCTGACAAAACAGTTTTTCCTGAGAATGGAAGTTCTCTGCAGAGGTTCACACAGTGAATGTGATTTGGGCAGACAAATAATATTCTGATATAATCATTGCTTCTTGTGTGCTAAAAAATGAAAATACTGGATAAGATCCCACCTCCTGGCTTTGTGCCTGTCAAGAATAGGATCTATTAGTCTTTAAAAGAAATAATAATAGTACATAGTAGTCAAGGAGAGCTATGTGAACTGGCATCTAGTCAGTGTTTCATGGAGGGGTTCTGGGGTTTTTTCCACATTTTTTTTTTTTTTTAATTCTCAGAACTGTCATTAGAAAACAAGATTTTACTGTTCCAAGCTTTCTTTGCCTTCTCATGAAGGGACACTCCACTTTTCTGGGCAAATTTTCTTTCTTCCTTTAGGATAATTTCTGTATCATACCAAAAACAGACTTCCAGAGCAATAGCGTGCAACAGCTATGAAACCTTACCATCCCTAGAAAGCCAGAGTGGTGACAGTCCCTCTGATTTTCTGTCTTTAAAATCAGCTCTCTGCATTCCCCAACTGCTCTTACTAATGTGTAACCAGCTCCACCTTGGCCAGCACCACCAGGTACTACCACTCAGTTGCTTCACAGCTGGTGTAGTCATTTTGCAATTCTGTCAGGTGTTTTACAATTTTTTCCACCTGTTAGCAGCAGTGTAAACTTCTACATGAGGTGATGAGAAAGCTCTGATTTCTGTGATTTCCATGGATGGCATGAACACTTGTAGACTATTCCTGAACTTTTAGAGCTTAGAAAATTGTGTCCCCCAAGTTCATTTATTTTCAGCACAAATTTGGAGTATAAGGTACTCCTACATGGCACACTTGGAATGAGTATGCAATTAATTTGCCTTTTCCTTCTAGCTAGTGTAACGTGGCAGCAAAGAGGCTGCCAGAGTGGCTCAGGCAAGCACCAGCTATTACATACATGGTGGTGTGCTCATGGTCTGGATCCTAACAGCATGGTAAACCCCACCGTGCTGTGGGGACAGATGTGGCAGGCACCTCTTCCCGGGTCCTCTGGCACTTCCCACATGGGTGTGTGCAGCCTTTTGCACCAATTGACTGGTCCAATATCCTTCCAGCCCAACATACCAAACCCTCAAGGCCTGCTGTAGTTTGGAAAACCACTTAGGGCTGGAGCTGTGTTACCATGTGTGAACTGACAGTGTCACTGTCAGTGTACATAACTCCTAAAAAAAGCAGAAGTCAATTGTCTTCTGGGTAAGTGCCAGGTTTCTGACTGCTTTTATTTAATTTATATTTTATGTATATATATTAGTGTGTCTTGCTTCCTTGCTGTTGCTGCTGGTAATTTTAGTTTCTTGATAGATAGTATTTTACCTGAAGTCCAAGAAAGAGAATTTTCCTTCAGGAGCCTGGAATACCATATATTCCAAGGAAAACATTACATTATAGCCACAAAAGCCTATTTTGTTTGCCTAGAAGCAGCTGATGCAGCTATTTCCCCTCCACATGATCTAGGGGCATCTGCTGGATTATTGGAAATGAAAACACAAAAGTGTATGGCAGAGAAGAAAACTGCCTTTTCAAGTCTTCAGACGTGTTTGCTCTAGAAAAGAGTGTGAGGATTCATTTTTGTGCCTACAGATATGTATTCTATGTGTATATGTGAGTGTTCAGTATATATGTGTGCTTGGCATCTATATACAACAGACCTATAAATGTGTGTGTGTGTGTGTGTGTGTGTGTGTGTGTGTGTGTGTGTAAGAGGGAAGAGGAAAGAACAGAGGAGCTCCAGTGTTTGTCCTCTATTAACCAGATCATCTTTCAGACAAGAAAAAATGCTACAACCAAGCCAAGGCTCCTGCTCAATGAATTAATGCAAAGCCAGAAAATTATGGCAGTAACCGCTGTCTGAGCATGACCAGAATTTGAACTGCTTGATATGTGTGCATTGCTGTACCCTCCATTTCCAAATAAGCTGCATTTGTAGTTGTGGGTACTGCAGTGAGGAATGGGTTTTCCTTGAAGTCCTGAGCCATCAAAATACTTTTTTCTCCTCTAAACTGCTGATAAGTATCTAGAAGACTTTAAAAAAGCAACTTTAAATGCTTTGATATTTTTTCAGTGCAGAAAAATGACATCAGAATGTAGTCCACAGGCTGAAGGATAATAGAAGAGAAGGAAACAATAAGAAGATGGTAAAATGTCATGCCTAATCAATGATTTGGAATGGTTAAAGTACAAATGGGTAAATCCTAAGCAGAGTCCTTTAATTGGTTGCTTGAAGGAAGCAGTTTTTTTCTGGAGACAACAGGCTGAGATGATTCCAAACCTTTGCATACCCAGTGGCTGAACCCATATCTGGTTTCTGTGCAAGAATACCCCTTTGCAGGGATCCTCCTGCAATAATAATCATAGGAATCATCATCATCATCATCATCATTATCAGATGCTCTGCACTGAGCAGCAGAAGTCTTGTACTTTTGACTCTATTACACTTCCCAATTGTCTGTCTCTCCTTTGGAATAAGCAGATGCAGCATTGCCTTTTTCCTGATCCATGATCCCTAAGCTAGACCTCCTGCTGAGGTTGTCCTCTCCCCAAAGTGGCATCCAAAAAGTTTTTCCCCATGCTCAGAGAAGGATGGTTAGATGGCTCAGACTTAGATACAGCATGCTCATATGGCCTACCTCTAGTGTCATTCTCCACTAGCACAACTTGTTTCATGTGGTCTTTTCCCATTAGGAAACCAGGGAATAGAGGCAATTCATGGGGTGGAGGCAAAGATGTTTTTCCCCTGGTATGCCTCCATACCTTTCTTAACATACTCCTGAGCTGTTTTCCAGCTTCTCTGTTAACCAGCAAACTTCCATCTTCAACACTTTTCAATGAACTGAGTTGCTTTCCCTTGATACTTCACACGTGGGCACCTACGTGATTCCTGTGTATTGATCTTCAATAATCTTCTGTCCTCATTACACATACTAAAAATACAGTTTGTACATTACACATACTAAAAATCTTTCTCCCAATCCTGCCCATTATTCCCTGGCTCTTTATCTTCTCTGATGGCTGGTTAGTACTGGTGGTATTGTTTGTTATTAGCTGCCCAAATTAAGCAATGTTACCTTTATATCTTTAAGGGCTTAAAAAAATTGTAAATAGACTGGTCAGAAAATAATAACCCTGTCCCATGTTGTTTATTATGTTCAAATATATTGTCCCAAGCAAGGAAGACTGAGATGGCAACTCCATCACAGAACTTCTGAAGGAGTTGCCGAGTTATGCTGGGTCAAATTCATTGCTCAGAACCCTTGGTGGTAAATTGGCAGAAAGTGCTTTTGAAAGAAGATTGTGGGGTTATGACGTTGAAGTTATGACTCAAACATTGAACAGCCTGTTAGAAGAAAACAGAAATATCGGTCATCAAAATGACAACTGCAGACACTGAAATCTCAGTACATGTTCTTAGGCCTGTTTTGCCACTGTAAAAGAAGAAACCTTACCCTGGCTTCATGAAGAACATGTTTTTTTTGTTAGCTAAAATAAACGTTGCTTCAGAGCAAATTAGTGGAAAAATATTTACCAATGCTGCAAAAAAGTGGTGCTTCTCTCCAAAATACTTTTAAGAAGATAGGTATATGTAAAATCAAGCACCAAGTATAATAGAAAGCAACAAATGGCCCATCCAGGACTTTGGTTAACTTTGCAGACATGAGATGTATGCAGTAGGGTCTGGATAGGAGGAAGGAAAGGCAGAGGAGAGAGGTACAGATTTGGAAGTGTTTTTGGTTTTGTTTTTTAATGCTAGGTCAAAGCAAGAGCATGGAGATCTCAAGGCCAAATTCTTGATTGATATAAAAGCAGAGTAAGCCACATGTCAGGCTTGAGTAGATCAGAGAGTTGGCCTGACTCTACTTTCCCTGTGCTGATATGAAGCAGGACTAGCTACCCTGTAGCCAGTAAATAGGTTTTAGAAGAGTGTCAGAGCAGCGCCTCCAGAGCTGAGATTGTTTAAGGGATAATGAATCTTGGAGCAATTTCGGCTCTGGTAGCTGTGCAGTGTGATGGTAGCCTGCGTGTCAAGAGGACAAAAGGAAGGGTGTACCGAGAAAGCAATTAACAGCAGGGAGTAAAATAAAGTAATGGGAGGACCAGCTTCATTCTGCACTCCCCTTTTGTCTGCACTCTGGACAAATTGCACTTGCTTTTCCTTTCCAGTGACTGCTGTGTTAATGTATGTAACATCACCAGTGGTACATGAACTTCGAACATCAGTAGTGGCGTAAGCACTGTTTGCTTTGGCCCAAATTACAGGACATTGAAAAGCAAAGCAAAAAGGAAGGATCATTCTTTTTCTTTTTTTAATGCTGTATTAATTGCTTTCCCCTCCAGTACATTCTATAGAGTCCCTCTTGCAAAGCCCGGGATTAAATTTCATGTTCACAGTTGTCCTAAACCAAGATACTACCCCTGGACTTCTATATTTTTTATTTTTGCTGGACATATCAAAGCATTTTGATCAGGCCAAGTCATTCAACTGAGGAGTGCCAAAGTAAATAGAAAAGTTTAAATTACTGCAGCAAAGGGACCAAAATTTCAGCCAGGACCCTACTTCTGGGGATTTCCAAGCTATTCTATAGGGCTCCAGTATATAAATTTTCCAGATTTGACTTACCCATCAATTTTGATTATCCTGCTGATTTATTTCTGATTACCGAGGTCATCTCCACATTCAAAATACAGTTTATATTGTCAGAAAAGTTAGTGATGGGGTTTTTCAGAGACTTGGGCCAGCCTCCAGCTCTCAACATTTTGGAGCTGCTGGCGGGGAGCCTGCTGGCCCTGCCACACCAGGCAAATGCCCGGGGGTCCTCTGGGACCCGTGGATGCAGGCAAAAACCCTTCTCTCTCAAGCCACCTCACAGGCTGGTGGCTGCTAAAAATGGGTGTCATCACTGGGTGCAGCCCCTGCTATGTACACCATAACTCCCTGAGGTGAACCTGGGGGTGAAAGCAAAGCTGAATCCATCCCATCCACAGCATTTGGAGCTGTGTGACACAGACTTGCACATTATTCCCTCCTGACTGGTCAAGAGGTTCTAGTTTTGCCCCAGAACATTCATCGCACGATGTAGAATAGTCAAGGTTTAGCTTATTTGTTGCCTCACACTTCTGACAACGGGCTTTTTATCTGAATGTGTTCATTACCCAAGGTAATAAATATTTTTAATGTAAAGTATTACCTCCTTTGGATTTTTGGAAACCAACCAAAAACTAAACACATCCGTTTCCTATTGTTGGTTTGGAGATATTTTAGGGCCCCATCTTTATTTTTAACCCTGACTTTTTTCCCCTTATCCAGCAACGGAAAAAAATTAGGAGTCAACAAGAAAGCACAGGCAAGAGCAAGGAAACTTCTGGTTTTTTGAACTGCACTTCTCTCTAGGTGGAAAATTGTAAGCAAACAAGCCAAAACAAAACCTGAGCCATAGCTGAAAAACCAAGCATTTACTTGTTAAAGAAAAGAAATATCAAACAACAAAGATCACAAGAACATTTTAAAATCAATTTTTTTCCCCCCTATAAAAGATCTATAAGAAAGACAAAACCTTTGGGACAGAAGGGTTTAGAAGCAACGATACCCCAAGAATTAAAAAAAAAAATGTCTGGGTTTGGGGGTATTCAGTGCCTGCATATGAGCAAACAGAGTTTTTCCAGCACATGGAGGTCCATGGAGGCACTTCATCAGGCACATCTTCAGTTCATACCTGCACCTACAGCTACAGATGTAAAGATGGAATTGTGCTCCCCACAAAACCCAGGCCCTCTCTGAAGAGTCGAGATCACTCCCATAGGAGAGAAAAGGGATGTCTGAACTGGACAAACCAGGACATTATCGACTGCTGTGACAGGGAAAACTCCCACATGAAATATCAGCCCAGGTCTTGTGAGGCATGCCAACAACAAGCTGAGCTGCAGGTGGGCATGAAGAGGAGCAAGCAATTGTGAACAAGTGGTGGTTACTGGCCAGACACTTAGGAATTGTCCTGGAACAAGAAGAGAATGAAACAGGAACCATAGCCACTGATGTGGTCTTCATCTCTTGCACTGAAAATGCAGCAGAGCTAGCAAACCCTGATCCAAGTGCCACATTCTGCAGGTAAGTAGGGAGTGAAAGGATGGATGGGCTTGGTATCCGTCTCTCGCTTCCTAGGAGCAGCATTCAGAGAAATATAAAATGCCTGCGTGGAAACAGAGATGGCTGAAAAAAGCTTGAAAATACTCTTTGGAAATGCATGGTTAGGAACGGACAGAATAAGGGCTATTTGTTCTGATAATTAGTTGTGTCCCCATTTGCTCAATTGCAGCCCGGTTTGTGGGTTTGGCAAGATTGTTGCAGGGCTGGCTCTTTGCTCTGACTGACTAAAAGGGATTTTCCCCGCTTTTAGGAAGAACACTGGACTTTAAAACTACTTGAATAGATAATGCTTTAAAACCACTTTTTTTTCCCTTCTAATGTGGTGTGTGTTTCTTCCCTCCCTGTTTTTTATTCTTTGAATGCCTGTGGACTAAGCCAGAGGAGGTTACTGGCAAAGGGTTAAGGACACTGGCCCTGCAGTTTGCACAATTTCCCACTTTGTCTTTAGAGAGAAGGGACTTCTCTCTGAGCTCATCTTCCTCACAAGGATTTCCAATAGCCTTTCAGGACCTCCACCCCCACAAGCACTAAGGGTTTTCAAGACCTTTCCCCATTGCACAAGTCCGATTTTCCTTTCCTGGAGGAAAGTCCTAATTTCTAGCCCCTGAATGCTTTTGAATACTGTGTGCCATTTGAGGATCACAAAGAGCATGAAGGCTGAAGGGGAACTGAGATGATAAACTCATTCTTGTTTCATTGGGAAATTAGGATGCATTGCCCCTATCAGTGCAAGGCAATACCTCTTCATGCCTCTATTTAGAGTGTCAAAGAGCAAGAAAGATCAAGTGAGTAAGCAAGTGAGAGGGAGATTAAGGAAAACAATATACAGGAGCCTAAATTGAAACATCATTTTTCACAGGAAGAAGTCTTTGGCAGGGCTTATGCTGTTTCTGATGTAGTGTCTCCAGTCGGCCCCAGGAAAAGTTGGCTGCAGTTTCTCAGAACCTGCCTTTTGAGACTCAGTGACTGCTTTTCTTCCCACAGATCTGATTAAGCTAATTGCACATTTTCTTTAATTAGAAGAACGGAGGTCATTTATCTGCAAATGGCCTGAAAAAATTGATGTTGTTTTAATGTGGTGCTTTTTTTCCCCCCTTAATCCTTTCTTTTACTAAGGTGTTTGGCTTCTTTTCACTCTGCTGCTTTCAGCTACCCCATTTTGTGAGGGCTAGGCACGCCAGACCTGGCATCCCGACAAATTCTTAGGGAGCTTATGAGACTGTTTTATGGGATCCAGTCACAGGGATTTATACTGTGAGGAAAACCTAGAGCTGAAGAGATCCTCCTCCGGCCACAGTCTGAACTGAAGTGTAAGTGAACTGAGACTGGATTTGTGTTTTTTTAAAAAATTCTCTGTTAAGCCTTAAAAAAGCACATGAGTGTCATGTCAGAGGAGACCTGTAGGATAAAAATGGGGTGGTGGGGATGCAGATTAGGGGTGCCTACCAGGTTGTGGGGACTTCAAGTTGAAATGTGAACAATAGGGAAAATTTCACTACCAGTGTTTGATGTAGTAAAGCCTCCCTGAAACAAGGTATATAACAGCGCCTTCAAACTCTTGCAAATGCCTCAAGCCAAAGCTAAAATCATTTACACTCTTAAATCTGCATTAAAGACAAGCTGCTATACCCAGATGTTTTGCAGAGTTGGATGTGGGAATCACAGAACTATGTATGAGCCAGCAGCAGGAGTACAGAAAAAAAAGAAAGTACATTTCAGTGATTCCTCAACTTCTGTGTTGCCAAAATACCAATTTCGAGAAGGCTGTCAAGAGCACATCTTCCATCACACTATCCCTATTTGTTCTGCAAACCAAATAAAGAGGGCACACTGGACATTCAGAACAAAAAGTTCCTCTCATCACTCAAGTCAGTGAGAAATGCTCAAAAAAGGCAAGGAATTAATGTGGGGTGGGGGTGAGACGGGTGAGGAGAAGAGAAGCTGCTAGAAATGTAGTTTAGGGGATTTCCTTGGGCAGTGTACAGTTCATCTGGATCTCTGCAATGTCTGGTATGTGCTCCATCTCCTGCAAACTGCAGTGACTTTGAAGACCTGAACAAAGGGGAGCAATCAGTACCACCATGTGCTAGTACCACCATGGCACTATACCTGCTGCTGCTGAACAGCACAGAGCCCTTATTTAGGGTCCAAACTGCCACATTTTCCTGTGTTCATTTGCTGTCCACCCCACTGAGGTGTCAACGTGGTGAAGAACAAGCACAATGAACACTTTTCATTTTGTCTTGGAAGGCAGCAATGAATATTTTGTCAGTTAGTTTCCTCCCTCCCTGCCATGAGATGTTTCTTACTGGTTGCCCGGCAAGTGATCAAAGTGAAGACCCCACCAGACTCATGGACATTAAAAAGCAGGGGGAGAAGTAAGCTGGTCTGGATGGGCACAGGAGCAGCACCACACCTGACAGTCCTCACCTCCCTACTCACTGCTAGGGACCCTTGTACAACAGTCCCCCCTTTCCTCTTTCCAAAGAAGATGTTGGGATTTTAACACTCCAAAGTGGTACCTAACAGCTAAAGAAATGGTGTCTGTCATACAGGGCTTGCCACAAAGCAAAGGAGAGACATCTGTCAGCAGTCTCTGCTGACAGACACTGCTGCATCTGATGCCTCCCAGTACAATCAGAGCAGCTCCCAGAGCAAGATACCCTGCTGAGCTGCACAAGGAAAGTCCTAGCACTGGCCACTGGGTTCACTCACCCCTTGGTGAGGTCTTGCCTGGCACTGTGTATGTGCAGTGAGGGGTTACAGTGCAGGCATGGCCACAGCCTGGCTGTGTCTACCCTGTGTGTTGACAGAGGGTGCTTCCACGTGGATACAGCATCACTCCTCTTTGTACCATCCACAGCCCATCCATAATCTCTGTGCCCCTGGTGCCTCCTGTCAGATGTTAGTCTGGCTGAGATATACTGTGAGGTTTGCTCTACATTTGCATTTTCATACATATCTGGCCTGGAGAAGAGTGGCAGGCTAAGCACCTGTATCTGAGCTCATTCCCGTTTGCGTCCTCTCTCTTCCCTCACCATGACCTCCCACAGCCATACGCTTTCCTGACCAACTTTTGTAAAGGTGCTCAGCAAAATTTGATGGAAAGGCAAACACAATGTCCTGCAGCAACCAAATTTTCCAGTTAAGGCATGTTTTTGCAAGTGGGCAGGGAACTGAAACTGTGCTGGCATTTGTTCTTTGTGCCTGGTGTGTGTGATGGGCTCTAGCCCCTCTGGAATGCATCCTTTTGGGAGAGCAGACATGGCAGAGGGCTTCCCAATGGGCTGGGAAGAGGTTAATCACAGAGCTGGGCAGAAAAGGCCATTGGGCAAAAGATGTTGCTGGCTCATGTCTGGATGTTTTAGCGTAGAGCTGTCGTGAAGCCTCCCAGAGCTGAAGAGTCCCTCAGTGGTTCCTATGACTTTAAAGTTCCCGGGATGATTTAGTGGAAGGGAGGGATTCCTGATCAGAGAAGTGCCTTTTTCTCTTTTTTTTTTTTTTTTTAAAAACATGTCGCTGATCAAAGCGGTGCCAGGGAGGCTAGGAAGATCAGGATCCTAATGGATCAGCTGTGTAAAACATGTCAGCAGACAAGCCCCAGTTCTCAATGTGTCTCTCAGGGAACAGCTTGAAGATTAGAAAGAAAACTCACACAAACACACACACACACACACACACACACACACACACGTATGCACGAACACTCCAAACCCTCTTGCTGACCTCATGTCAAGGAGTTAAGTGTTATTTGGAAGTGATTGCAATCAGATTTTTTTTTCTGGGTTTTTTTTTTTTAGGGTTTTCTTCTTGTTTTTTTTTTTTTCAATATAAAAACCCAAAAATATTTTTCCCAAATATCCAACAATAACTCAAGAAACGATGGAAAGATTTATACAAGTTAGACAATGACTTATTTGAGGCAAACTAAAAACATTTGGTAGAAAAGGGCAGTGGACTCTATTGTTACCCAAATGAATCATACCCCCCACTCACAGACAGGCTTCTCTCCCCACTACCCTTACAGCCATGACATATCTGGATTTACATAACCCTGTCACTGTTTCATTTTGGACAACTTTTGGCAAGGTGTGCGAAAAAAAAAGAAAACGAATTTAGTAGGCAACTTGCTAAAAAAGAAACCTCTTGCTTTAGAGAGCGAAAAATAAAATGGGAAAAATTTGTTAAAATCGGAAACAGAAGGAAGCATTTTTGAATAGGTGGGGCAGTAAGTGGTGATTAGATAAATACTCACATGAAGGATGATTTTACATAAATATTGATAAAAATGGTGTGAGATTGGCCTGATAGTGATTGCTAATCCCTTATTTAAAATAGGCTGCAGAGTTCTGCAGGAATTGAATTTATTGCACAGAAAAATTATAAGACTTTCCCTTCTAACGTGAATGGAAAGGATGTGTGTGTTATCTTGGTGGGCAGCATGAACCAGAAATGCTTACTGCACTCAGAACATCTGTTATTTTGGCCCATGGCACTCGCCCCATTCTTAGTTATGGATCCATGCTGGGCTGAATGCAGAAGGGTTCTGAAGATGGCAGGCACGTGGGAGGATGGACAGTGTTTGGAGTCACCTACAGCAACACAGGTGTTCTGCTTGCACTCACACGTCCTGCTTTCCAGTGCCTCAGTGATGTGGTGGCAAAGAAAAACTAAGCCTCCACCTCAGCCACTGCAAAGACATGAAATTAAAAATTCTTCCCCTGCTTCAGGAGGTCACGTTGTGCTACAACACTAGGCAGAGAGAAGAAGGTGAATAGAGTAGAATGGCTCCATTGGAAGGGACCTGCAACCTTTATCTAGTCAAACTGCCTGACCACTTCAGAGCCAACCAAAAATTAAAGCATATTAAAGGCATTGTCTTTTCAGAGAAAAAGCATTGCACAAATAAGAATCTTTAACTCCCACTTTCCTTCTTCCTCCTTTGTGGAACATCTATCCCACAGACCAACAGCATGGTTTGCCACCTCTAGAGACAGGAAACCTCACAGGACGGTTTTGCTGCTTTAATATCCCCTTAACCACACGCTTGTTGTATCATCCTGACTGTAACTAGAGCTCCAGAGCAAGGTTAATGTTTTCTGCCAGCCAGCAAATATGAAGAGGTAGTTACTTGATAAAGTAGCTGAAAACTTGGGGTTACATAAACAAAGAAAGAGTTCACTTCACACAAACATCAGCATTTCCACTAGAATAAATCTGTGATGCTAGCTTTAATCTGAGTCTGAGAGAAAAAAAATGCCCAAAAAACCCCTCCCAAAAAAACACCAAAACCAAAAACAAACAAAAAAAAACCCCAACCAAAACAGCCTGTAGGAATATACAATGATATATATTTATTTGCATCATATTTTGTACACATTAAGTATAGGAAGATTTCCTATGAGGTGTACGTTGATTTATGGGTGCAACTTTCAGTATATCTTGTATCTGCATACAGTTTATAGGTTTCTTTTTTTACAACTTTCCTGTAATTGAATATATTTCGATGAGTTATGAACTCAGTTTTATCTGAGGAATGTTTTCCAAGGAGCACAAAAGGCAAATATTCTTCTCTGCCTGGACAGACTGTGTGTAGCAGCTGGAATACCACACCAGGCAACCATTGTGGTAGAAAAGGCTCTTCTCTATCTTCAGTTTTCAGCAGACCTTGGCTGTAATGTGAGGGTCTGAATCCCTGAGCAGATGTTGAGAGGTGGAGCTGGCTGATGCATGTCTCTGTGGGCAGCTTTAGTCACACCAGGGGAAGGAACGATGGGGTGGTGACAAGACGGTCACCAGGTACCTGGGCTATCCTCTAAGAGGAACTTGAGGAGATGGGTTGGCAAAATCTTGGGAAGCTTCAGCAGCAGCACGGGGAAGAGGATGTAGCTTGGTCAACAGGCTTGTGCTTTAGTCTTTTGGGTCTTTTGAAAAGTTTGACCATTAGGAAAGTTTGAATGTGGAGCTGGACAATGATGACCACCTGCGGTTCAAGACAGTGATCAATGAGATCTCTCCTGCTTCTGCCTCTCTCCTCCACTGTTGGGTATTTGGGCCTCCCACTGAAGAGGAGATCAAATCCTATAAAAGAGTTTCGTTAGGGTTTTCTCCAGCAGAAGAGATTTTCCTGTCATTTTGATAATCTACATTTGATGCAATAATTGACAATGTGCACTATGAGTGAACAACATTGTACTCTTAACAATGACTGGTGGCTTACTCATCAAACACAAATCTCTATGTAACATGCAACTCTATCATCATAGCAAAAATATTGACTATATGTGATCACTATGAACAAATAGGGAGAAAACAGATTCTCCCCGTTTCATCTCTCTCCAGTCCTGTTTACACTTTAACCATTTGGCCACTTGATCTTCAACCTTGGAATAACCATGCTAACCTCAGTATTTCCTACTCAGCTGAAAATAAAGCCACGCGCCTTTCTAGTGCATATAATATTAATGATTTCTTTCTGCATTCAGATAAAGTATTTTCTTGCTCAAAGTATGTTTGCCAAAGTCTCTTTTATTTATCAAAAGGCTGTCTGAATCCATTGCTCCAATGAAAGGGGATGTGGTGGCTCTATTTCCAAGTAAAAGCCAACAAAGGGCAAGTTCATGAAATTCTGTGAATTTGGTTTGGAGAGATCATAGAATCACAGAATCCTCTAGGTTAGAAAAGACCTATAAGGTCATCAAGTCCCATTGTCAAGTCAGCACTGCCAAGTTCACTAAACCATGTCCCCAAGTGTCACATCCACACATTTTAAAACACCTCCAGGAATGGTGACTCAATCATCTCCCTATGCAGCCTGTTCCAGTGCTTGACAAGGTGATGAAAGGAAAGTTCAAATGAGGAACTGGCATTGACTTTGGCCTCTGGAGATGGGCCAGTTAGCTTAGAGGTTTAGGTGGTGAAGCAGTGGTGAAGACACTGTTTCTTGCAGCAGTCACTCTGCCTCTGGGAACTGGCCTTTCCTTTTTGAGGTGATGGCAGTGATTGCAGCAGAGTCAGCTGTGTGATTTACAGCAGCCTGTGTGAGAAAAGAACAAGGATATGCATCTGCAAATAAATGCTAATGAGATGTTAAGATTATGAAAAGCCAGGAAATTCCAGAAGCTGGGGCTGCTGCAGCATCATTACTTCTGCAGCCCTGTCTGTGTCTGGCAAGGAACAGGGAAGAGGAACTGGGGTGCTCTCAGACCCCAGCTAGTGCCACCAAGCTAGAGACAGTATGCCTATGTGATTGATTGCTTCCCTTTAGCTGCAGGAATTATCCCTGTGCTGGGCAAAATGACACCTCTCAGAGGATGAAGCTGTGCTGGGGAAGTGGAGGCTCTGTGCATCACCCCAGAGGCAGTGCCAGGAAGCCGTGTGGCTCTTGGCAACTGGGGGATGAGGTAAACAGCAGCTTTTGCCTCATCTTCAAAAGGCCATAATCTAAATCTCAATGACTGTGATCCCTATCATCACAGAACTGCATCAACAACCAAATTGTCATTGCTTTCAGCATGTGATCTCTTGGGTGGGAAGCATAAGGGGGAGGTCTACGAGGAAGAGGAAGGTCTATGAGTCATGTCAGTGACTGGAGCAAAGAAAGAAGGTACTGGCTGTGTGCCATGTTGGGCAGGGGCAAACAGGGCACATGCCACACTCAGTGGCACTGCTTTGGTGCAAGGTGGTGATGAAACTGGGCTTGGAGCTGCAAAAATTGGCCTTTGGGGATGGGAGTTGGAGACATGGTGACTGACTGGGTCCAGAGGTCCCTTGATTCCTTCCCCCATGTAATGAAACAACCCTGGATGTGGCTGGGTGTTGTGGTTTATAGCCTAACACATTCTTTGATCTGTGCAAGCCTGGCAAGCAAGGTTTTACGTTCAGAATCCAGCCAGCACTGAATGGCAGCAGCCTGGTCTTATGCTCAGCCTCAGCCAATGGTCCCCCCAGCAGGGACTGAGGACAGCACAAAGACACAGTCTCAGGACATAACCTCCTTCTCCTCTGGTTCCACATAGTCTCTTAGGGAAGAATTATTGCATCCTACAAGACCTTCCCCTGACTTTCTGTTAACCTGTTACCCAGGCTTGGTTGAAGACCAACTTCATGTCCAAGAAGAGAAATGTCTCAGCAGCCAGAGGGGTGTCTGTTCTCTGTGAAGCACTGAATGGAAATATTTGACTTAACCTGACCCACAAATTGAAAGAGCATCCTGAAAACAAAAGCTGGAACTAAAAATATGCAATCCCATTGATAAGCTGTTTTTTTCTGCATGTACAGGAGAAATTATGTGCATCCTGAGCTATTGCTTTCTGGGTTGGGATGATTTGTTCACATAGGTTGGGGAAGGACCATATGCATGTAATAAAATTCCAACCCCCCACCCCCCTTTTTTTTTTTTT
>VWZN01003417.1:185175-215799 GCA_013396955.1 Regulus satrapa | reverse complement strand
TTCTTTTTTTTTTTTTTTTGTGTGTGGATAGACATAAATGGCAGATGAAGGACTGAAGGATGTATGTAAGAATATTTCTATTGGCAGAGATTACTGACACGTTGCAGAGCTGGATATTTTACAATGTTTGTTCAAACCAGTCCAGCCCCTGGTGTGAACTGACTTCGCTCCACAGACAGGGACAGGACTGCACCACAACTAGGGAAACATTACCACCACTCAGTTTCAGAGCACTAGGGATAATTCTCTAAAAGACCTTAGAAATACCTGCTCTAAACTGCCAAACACAGTCCTGTGGGATATGTAGGCAATGTTCCTTCCTAAGAACTTGACCCACAGCACACCAGACAGTAAAACTGCCCATGGAAGCATCAAGGGCGTGGGGTGAAGGAGGGACAAGTGGCATTTCAAAGGGTATGTGATGCTCTTGTATAGGTTAAATAATACTGATGCCTTTTTATTGATATGGGAATAAGCACAGGACTTGGGTTTAGGATGATCTGGCCTGTTAGTCCTAGTAAATATTGTAGCAGCATACGAGAGGGTATAGAGACAGTGAGAGGCTGGAAGTAAATACCATTCAGATACGTAACAGGATCATAAGGTTGCACAAAGAAACAAAATCCAAACAGAGACTAATGAAATGTTGTAGCAGAAACCTGACAAAGAGTTTCTCTTAAGTTATTAACAACTGAATACTAATTAAGAATAAATATCTTGACAGGAGGGTCAAAGAATATTTAAGCCAGTAAAAATTATTTAACCATTCATGATTAAATGCTGTTAGGAACAGAAAAGTTACATTTGCAGGGGCTACTGTGAGGAACTGTAGGGGAAACAAGACTTAAAGACTCCTTTTCTCTGTGTTTTTGGGCTGGGAAGGTGTCCACACACCACGCATGGGTGACCAGGGAATGGGTGAATGCTTTCCGAATTAAATGCTCAGCTAAGCCTTCTGAAATGAGGGGAAAAGAACGGGACAGGATGGCACTTAAGTAGCACAGCAACTCCAGCAGGACCAGTCAGGGTAGAGGAGGAGGGGACTTTGTGTGCCTAGAAATGCTGAGGATCAAGCCTTCAGACAGACCTCCACCCCTCCATACCCTACCCACTCCCTTCCCCCCCAGTTCCCATCTGTCCCTGAGTTATTCACATCCAACAAGGCAAAAGGCTCTGTTTGGCTGTGGCTCAGCAGATTACCACTATGTTTAATAGCTGTCTTTGGTATGACACTGTTCACCTTATCTCCTTTCTCCTTTGACTCGGCCTTTGAACACTAATCCACCTTCTAGTCCAGCCTGCACCCCTGCTTGATCTTTGTTTTCTGTGATTGTGTACGGCTCCAAGGATTTTAAGAGCGGTGGTTTTGCTTCTTGGGCCCGTGCTGTTGCAGCACTGAAGACACATATGGATCCGCTAGCCCAATAGCTAACTCCTGGACTTACCCATTAAGTGAGTACAAGTTCTCATTCCAAGAGCCAAATTCTGGCCTCAAGCTTTGATTCAGACCCTTAAAAAAAAAAATCAATCCATTAATTTTATGTGTGTATAGTTATTTTCAAGGCAGTGCAGTACCTGAAAGTATTAGGTATTAGCAGCATTAAAATCTTTCCATGCGTACCCCAACGTATGCATTTTTATGCATTTTTGCTCTCGCTTTGCACATGCACACACATACACACAGGAGCAGAGTTCAATAGCCCTGTCCTACCAGTGTTTAAAGTGACTTGGCCTCTTTTAAGCCTTTAAATAAAATCTGTTGTGTGCCTGTGTGGTTGGTGGGGTTTTTTTTTGTTTTGTTTTGTTTTGTTTTTTTCCTTTACCCCACTTCTTAGGAAGGAAAGCAAATGTTTCTGGCAATCCGCTGCTGGATTGCTCACATATTTGCTTGAGGAAAAAAAAAAAATTATAAAAGATGTTTGGCATAGTTTTCATTCAAAAAGGAATCCAGTGCCAGATCCAAGCATTGAAAACAAATGTGTGGCTTAACTGTCATTTACTCCAGGATCATGGGAACTGCTGCCTGGTTTTCCAGACGAGCAGCCGCTTTGCGTGCCCTCCCGCGGCATCCGAGGCGCGCTGACTCCAGCTTGAGCATCGCTGCTGCGCCTCCGGGTGACAGCCCGGGCGCTGATGTCAGCACAGCCACATCTCCGCTGCTGCCGGCCCTGCCGACGAGCTGTCACACAGAGCGCTGCTGAGAAACCCTGCCCTCGCCTTTCCCATGTGTTGTGACCAGACAATGCGTATTTGTCCTAATAATGTGAAGTTTCAACGTGAAGAGCCCTCCTGCCCGATGGCGCTGACGGAGCGCCATCCTGTTGCTGCGGGCTTTTGGCCGGCGAATCGCTTTCAGGGTGACACAAGGGATGGGAAACACTTGGTGCCACCCAAATCCTCACCTTCTCCTGGTGTGCAGAAGCTCTCACAGTGGTCGAGCCTTTGCTGCCATCATCGCTGGCCCCAGGCGGCGACAGGGTAGGGAAGGAAGACCCCGATCCTGCGCAGTGCCCTCTCCCTGGCATCCTCCCCAGCCTCCCGGAATAACACATTCCGTGGTGGAGGGGGGACCTCTCTCCAGCCCATACCTGAGGGTCAATAAAAGGCAATTTTCGGGCATCTAAAACTGGGGCACGAAGTAGCACTTTTCCTATCTTTATCTTTAAAATGTGTCCAGGATCTGCTCAAAGCTCCAATCTTCAGGGTTAACTGCAGAGGCCTGGCCCCACATTCCCGATGCAGCATCACTCCCAAGACCCACAGTCGCAGAGACACCTGGCCGGGTGAACCCTGCAGCTCAGTGTCTGCCCAATGCACTTGAATAAAGGAAGGCTGCTCTGGATTTCACCAGCCTTTCTGCAAAAGGAGAATTTGGTCTGCAAGACGTGCATGTAGTCCTCTGGCAGCTGTCAGCTCTGCTGTAATGCCCGGCTTTTATTGACTTATGTGCAGCCCTCGGCAAGGACCTGAGCTCTTATCCAAGGGCAGTGAAGCAGGAGCTAGCTTTAGAGACGTGGTGATAAAATAGAAAATTATGTACAAAGTAAAAGGGTCAAACCCCTAATCTGAAGTGTTCTAGTCAGCTTGCCATGCGGGGTGTTCCTCCCGGATCAGAGATAACCCCATTTCCAAAGAGTTTGGGAGAAGTCATTCAGCCAAAAGCAGGGGGGAAAAAAAAAACTTGAAAAAAAAGCAACCCATGAAAACAAAAACAGAGTCAGTGACTCCAGAAAACAGCTCTTAGTCTGTCTGTTCCAGTCTGAAATAAAGTCATCCCTCTTAATTCCCAGCGCATATTGTTCCTAGCAAAGAGCAAAACCTTAGGAGGAAATCACATCAGTGAAGGGAACGCCAGCTCCTTTGTACTATTTTTCAACCCTGCCTTGGGAGCCAATAATCTGTCATCCCTTGAATAAACAAGCACCTTATCATATCACAAACATTTATTTAACCCTTTTCTCCTGAGCTTTTACCAGCCAAGCGAAGTGGCTGGGGAGGGGTGTGGGTAGCCCTATCCCTAGACTGCTCTGGCAGAAAGGACAAATTTCCTGTGTATTACACCCAATCTGTAAAGTGTCAGGCTGCCCTTCTTCAGCCTCCATGAGAAGCAGCAGCTTGAATCCCTGCATTTCACATAGCACAATCAAATTTTCCTGTCCCCCCTGCTCCATCCCTCCCCCGGTACATTAACGCCTCCCTCCCTGGAGACATACTCTTGATTCCATCTGAGGGCCCATCAAAACGGAGCCAGATTTAATTTCTTGGAGGTTGGGGGGAAGAGGGGGGTGGCAAGGGAGAGTGTTTACATTTCTTCTTTTAACAAGAGACTGTGATGAACAGAGCTTTTGATTCCAAGTTGCCAAGGGTTTTTTGGTTTTTTTAAAGAGATATTCTTTGACTCTGACATCATCAGAAAATGGAATCAGCAAAGTATGTGCATTTCCTCAGCTCCCACAATATCCATTTTCCCTCAGTGGATGTTTCTTGTTTTTCTTTTCCAGTGTTGCTCCCACACAATGGGGCCAATTTTTGTTCAGGACAAGGAAAATATAAACAGAGCATGGATTTGGAATATGAGCAATACTTCCAAGCTTACGGAACTCTTCAGCCATGGGGAAGGGCTATGCTATGTCAACCATCTGCCAATAAAGCCTGGCTAGCCAAGTGCAGGCCACTGTCCCCAGTCACTTTGCTGGTGCTTCCAGAAGGCTGCAAATGCTGATGGACAAGACTGGCTCTATCAATGTAATTCCCAAACTTCCCAGGACTCTGTGGAGTTCCTGAGCATTTGAAAAACATGCATTGCAGGTGAGCTTGGCTGACCATAGCAGGCAGGCAGGCAAAGCCTTGTCTCCTCTCTGCTGCAGGGTGTCATAAACATTGAATTCACCAGGCAAAGTCATCATCAGAGTCATCATCATCAGTCTCATCAGAGGAGAGCAGCCCCACACAGAAGAGTGTCGATTACTGGAGAGTCAAACAGGCCTTCCCGTGGGTCCTGGCATGTTTGCTTCGAAAGGCAGATATTATTTTAGGCAAATCAGCTATTTTTGCTCTTTATGGGTAAACCTCAGCAGGTGAAAGTGTCCCTGCATGGCGTTCCACAAGTGATCTTCTCACACTGGCCAGTACATCATCTCTGCTGCGTGCACCCTTGGGACAGGGGCAGAAGCAGGTCCCCAAGCACCCAGGATGTCTGCATTCTCATGGGTGAGTCCCTGGGACAGCAAGTCATCCAGGGCTGCATAACATGAGTGCACTAAGCTGTGACAAACTGATTTATGCTGGAAGAGTTGATTTATGATGGGTGATATAAACCAACTGCAATAAGGGCCTCATATCTCTGGGCTCTCTGACTGCAGCTCAGAAGCTGCTGGAAAATGCCCTGAGAAACATTTATCTAGATAAAATAATGTTCAGCCATCAGCAGATGAACTTCATTGTCATCCTTTGAATACATGGTCTGGCAGATCTTGCACTGAGCAGCAGAGACACAAGTTGGATTGCAGGAGGAAGTCTACAAGCCCTGCTCCCACTAAAATTACTGGGGCTGTGGTTGAGTTTGTCTACTCCGGGTCTTCTCTGGGGTTACAACCTTGTCAGCTGAGATCAACAAATCTGGCATGAGAACCAGCCAGGGGAGAAAGAATGAACACGAGCAATCAACAACTCAACTTCCAAGGCTGCTTTTATCAAAAAATATTAAAATGGTATTTTTTAGCTCTTCCCATTGCCTAACAACTAGCATGAGGATGAACTACTTGGAAGTTTTAATTTTGCCTGAAAGTTCTTGATTCAGACGTTTCCACTTGTTAGCAAAATGAATATTCTTGCAGTCAAGCTAAACCCAGAGGAGCCCTCAGAAAAGAAGAGGGCAAGCAAAAGATTCACTTGGATGAAGCTGGGTGATTGCTCACAAAATGCATCCCTTGGTTCCAAGACTGTTTTCCACGATTTTAGCACCTCGTCAGTATTTACATTCATTGTTGCTTTTGAGTCAGCTGGCTCAAATATCTGACTGGCAAATGCAAGTAATGAAGAGGAATTCTTAAAATATATCCTGTGAGGTCACCAGATGACACCAAAAAAAAGTCCTAATGAAAAGAAAGAAAGCCTAGGATGGAGTGAAGGTTTGGGTCCAGAGAAGAAATGGCAGGCAGAAGTTGCCTAAAAGCTGGGTGGAGTCTGTGAAAGCTGACTTCTGCTCCTGAAATGCTGGCAACTGAAAAGAGAAATATGCTTCTTTTTCCAGAGAAAACTGCTCAGCTTTCAAAACTCCAGGGTGCCTTGTGATCACTAAACACTGCAACAGAATCAGTTCCAGGGCCAAATTCATACTTAGCAAAATGCAAATTAACGTAACCTCATACTCCTAGGAATAAAGTCAGCACTTATCAGAGGCTGAAGAGACGCATTGGCTTATCAAAATGTTTTCCCCACCTGCAGCAGGAAGAAGCCAGGGAAAAATGTTCTGATGCTATAAGGAAGCCAGAGGGGAGAGCCTGGCTGGAGGGCTGTGGTTTTGCTTCAGTTCTCATAGCCGTGCCTGCAGAGCCTCAGGATACACAGCACGGACTGGCTTCTTGCAACCATGGGGAGAAAGGATAAATGGATTATTTTGGAGTGATATGCATGTAGAGCTCATGCCACTGGAGAATGCAGCCAGGCTATTTTTAATGTACTGTTTCATTTTGCACCTGCTACCATTACAGAGTTGTTTTTGTTTCCATTAGAGCCACTTGTCTTGAGGAGTTTATAACTCCCATGAAATGTGTAGTTCTGGGCTGGATCCTTGTCCTTAGCTGAGGAACAAGGACTTTTATCATCTAAAAACAGAAGAAGGTTAGTGTGACAGCATTAAGAGGGTATGGAGGGCAATTTTGAATAATTTTATAGTGTTTTCATAATTGTAAATGTAATTGTAATTCCTAAAGGCCGGTTTAAAAAAGCCTCCTTTATTCACACTGTAATGGAGAACACAAGCTTACAAGGACCTGCCCCTAAGGAGCTTGCAAAACCAAAATTGCATGAAGAGTCATTCTCAAGTACTTAATCAGCCACAATATTTCAATAAAATTATGAAATAAGAGATAAGAAAGCTCGGCCCTTTTTCCCACTCCCAACCATGTGGAGGACCAAGTGGAGCTCGGCATCTCTTTGGAAGGTAGGAGCCTGGTGCCTGGTGCAGCACTGCGGTGCCTTGGATCACACACTCCCAAACACCATCCCACTGCCAGCAGTGCTGGGCAGGAAACTGCTTCAGCAGTCTGCCAGGGCCTGCAAGGAGGGCTGGTGTGGAAACAGCACCTTGTTCCCTGCCTTCTGCCACCATCCCTGATGAGCACCATCCATGCTATGGTTTAACTGTACTCATATTGCAGCATGATCCCACTGAGAATGCCTGTGGGCACAGCAAAGCCCCAAAAACCTGGAGGTCTGTAGCCTTTTGTGGTCCCTCCCCAGCTAACCGGAAGGCAAGGAGTCTGCAAATGCTCCCTGTGCCAACATTGTTCCTGTGTTTGACCAACAGCCATCTGAGCAGAGCCATGCTTTCTCCACAAAGCATACACAGTAAGAGGATTATTTGCAGGTGTTTTTTTCCTGCCACAGAAAGCTGGTGGGCTGGCCATCTGCATAATGGCCAGTGATGAGTCTGGGAGCAATGACCCACAAGATATTTGCAGCTCTGCAGAATACCCACCAAACCTGTTGGAGATCTGTGCTTTTCAGAATGGGGTCCCCAAAGACCCTTCTCAGCCTGAACCCTGGTAACGCTGTGGTGCTCAGGACCATTTGCTTGCTTTCCTTTAGTGTTCAAGCTCTTGACCAGGTTGTTTTGCAGTCAGGATAATAATGGTGAAGGTCTTATATATAACCTCCATTATTAATAGTCCTTAGGAAGTCTCCTTATCCCATACCTTCTTGTGTAAAGCCAGGAAAAATGAAGGCATGAAGCTGGCTAGCATGTTGGAGTGGCACCAATGTCGACCAACTTCAAGGGGGAATCACATCCTGGGTTCCCAAGGGAACAAGGTCTAGAGGTATTTTTTACCCATTGAGATACAGGAGAAGTCAGAAATAATAGTCAAAAATTTCAGTATCAAATATATTTAAGACAACTGGTCCAATGTCTTCATAAATCAAGCTGAATCCTTAAATTCAAAGCTTTCTGAATTTAGGTAACAGGTTTGGATCCTCTGTCTATATTCATCTGTGCGATAAAAATCCATTATTTCCCCTCCAAATATTAATTCAATTAATTCAGACTCCCAGACCAAATTTATTTTGACAGCCTTTACATGCTTTCTCCTTGGCTTTCTGCAAATTCCTGACCAGTGACTTTGCTGGCAGTCATCTTGCCCGGACCAGAAGCAGAAGTGCTTAACCAACTAATTGTAAAAATTTCTGTCAGGAAATCACAGTTAATTGTATGTCTGATTGCAAGTTTGCACACATTTGAAGCTTGCAAACATTTTCTCCAAAAAGCGTTAGCCTAATGAGATGCCATGGATGCCTGCCAAAGGGGGCTTCAGGCTCCGCTCCCGCTGTATCCTAGTAAGGGAATCCTCACACTGCAGCAGTCCCACTGGGAGGATCACACTCAGGCCACCGAGTCCTTCTTATCACGGCTGCCTGCCAAATTCATCTTAGGAATAAGTGTCACTTCGTGGTACCTCTATTTTCCTTCCCAATAAAATAATAATTTGGCAGTGCCTGAGATGATGATAGTAAATCAGTGTAAGACAGCAGAGGTTACCGATAAAATTCAACCTATTTATCAAGCCACGTCATTTTGCTATGTTAGCTGCAAGCGGACGTGGGCTACTGTGCTCATAAAGTAGATTGCTCCAGAAAACGAAATAGGTAATGTTCTCAGGAAAACAGGGAAGCATGACCTCCCTTCATCCCAGGAGTGAATTACGGGGGGCTGTCCTGCCGCTGTTGTGTTAGCATTGCACACATTGACCCACAGCTGCACGGCCTCGTGTACCAGCGCGACCATCGCCAGGAGCAGCTACGGCCCCCAGCAGAAGGAGCAAACCTCCTCCCCACTCCTTCCATTGTAACAACCCCGTTTGCACCCCCCAGCGTGATCGGCTGCCTAGCACCCTGAGGCATTTCAAGCCTTTCAGAGTTTCAGGGATAAGTCAGTCTGAAGACCAGACAGTCCCGCCAGAAAGATCCCTCAGATCTGAACTAGCAACTGGTTTCCCTGCTGTGCTACTGAAGGACTGCGAGGATGAGTGTCCCCAAAGGTCTTGGTCTCTGTCTCCTTTTGTCCTGCAGTGACATCTGCCTAGTTGGTGCTGATCCCGCATTCCATCCTGAGATCGTGACACCATGATGAAGATCCCACTAAAGTTAACACATAAAGTCTAAATTATAAGCACAACTCACACCCTCTGTATGGATTTTACAGGGTAGGACAGCATGGTTTGCCTTCAAATTAGGATTATAATTTTAGTACATATTCCCTCTCTTCCAGTTATAACTTTCTTTTATATTTTCTTTATTTTTCTTTTCTTTGCATTTTCCCACTGAATTGTAATACTTTTTAAAGGGAGAACTTACAGGTTATCTCAAGAACAGACCACAGACTTGAAATCTGCCCTCTGTTTTCATAAAAAAGAAAAGTTTTTAAGGAGGATAATCATATTCGGAAATGATGTGACTAAATGTTATCAGGTTGTCATGGTGATTGCAGTCTTTTAAAAAATGTCTGTATTGTGGTTCACTAATGAGCAATATATTAACTAAACCAAACACTACTTGTCTTTCCAAGTATTATTCATATGCACTAATGAATTAAATAGCTTTTTTCCCCCCTGCTTTTGGAATACTGTTCTTTGTCTTATAAACACTGGAACTGAATTCAGGCAATAAACAGGAGCAGAGATAACTTTGTCACCTTTGCTATATTTCACACCACTGCATCAAACTGAGCCTCACATTAAGCACACTGCAGTAGCAGATACTGAGCATCACATTGCCAGCAAAATTACTTGTGTAAGGTAGAACTTTAGACTTGCAGTTTCTGACACTTTAAATTTAGACAGCCTCATTTCCAGCATAATTCCAGCCACATATCTCACTGGTGTGAGGGTTTATGTTTGTGTGATGTGCAGAAGACAAGCTGAAACACTGAAGTGGTGCACAAGTCAGGCTAGTTCTGGGTTCAGCCCAACCCAATTAGCTCAAACCTTCAGAACACACTCTTCAAGTCTCTGAGACTTCACGAGGATTCTAAGGGAGCTTTCCCATCTTCTAAATGGACATGGAAATAGTAGAGATGGAAGTACCTTTTAGCTCTTACATATACATGTCTAGGCAGGGTTGGCATTTCAGAAACTCTTTGGACTTTTGTGCTCTACCCATCAGCTCCAGTAAAACCCCTCATGGAATTAATCTGCCACAATCCAGGAGGACATGGTAGTTCTAGAGGGTTGATGAGGTCACACCAGAGGGGAGAAGATACATGAAGATACCTTAAGAGAGACAGTGAAAAACTTTGAGAGTCTGGAAGCCTTCCAGTCCTCAAACTCTGCAATCCTGGGTTCAAGTTTGATTGAGACCTTTGCTAGCCCCTCCAAACCCTGCACTGAACTGGAAGTAGCTTCCTATGTATCATAGGATTAGACAGAGACTAGTCCTGTCAAAAAGAACATCAGTCATAAATCACATCTTTGCAAAAGTATTTCTGGTGATACTCTGTTATTCTGCCAAAATGAAATCTATTTTTGTATTCCTGATTTTTTTGACACAAGCTGAAATGAAAATCCCACATTCTCCAGTCTTCCCCTGAGCCTGTTCCTGCCCAAGATCTGCAAGAAACCCATGATTTTGGCTATGTCTCCTTGCAAAGCAAGTTTATCTAAGAGATGAGAGAGCTGAAACCACATTGTTCAGGAGGGAAAAGATGACACCATGGTGCACACTTAGCCCTTACACTTCATGCTCTTCCTCTGCAGTTCACACTAAGGTCCCTTTGGCATCCCGTAAGTTTTTCAGGCCTGCTAGAGGAATACCATATGAGTAGAACATAATGCCTAGCAATTGAATTAGTTAAGTTTTCCCAGGCATTTTGCAACTTTTGTTTATAGAGTTGTTTTATATGACTCATTCGCTTTATTTTTGTTCAATGAGTAATATTTGGTACTTACACGTGGGTTTTTTTTGTAACATGCACAGCTATGTAACACGTCTTTTGGATACAGAATCTCTCATGTTTCAACTTTACAGGAAGCTAAACACATAAATCCTGCTATTAAAACTCATAATTAATTAATTATGCATAGCAGCTCTTAACATGGGCTCTGTGTATTAAGAGTACTCCTGGCTCTCCTCCTCCCTGCCATATTTCCCCTCCTTCCCCCCAACCAGTGCAAGACTATATTTAGTTGGAGATTTAGGTTGATCTGCAATTCCCGCTGCAAATTCCTTTCCATCAGCAGCTACAGCCAGAAGGTCTGAATAAGGGAATGGTTTGCACTTCAAGAGGCTTCCTGTTTCCCTGGATTTTCAGGTTTGCTACTGTTTGTAGAGTGAGGTTGGTACTATACTCTGCTGACTAAGTGGCTGCTAACTCATCCCTGTCCTGGCACTGGCATCAGACCATCAAGTGCAAAGCATTGTCTGGTTGATGGAAATTTAGGCAGCAAAAGCAAAGAAAGCATGTCTGATTCTGAAATATTTCTGGACTAAAGTGTCAGAGGATAATGCTGACAGGACTGGCAATCTCTCCTAGAAGGAGAATGAGGTAGAAGAGAGCAGTTTGTAAATCACTGTAGAGGAAAGTACAGCGTAGCTCCACACAGAGAGAAACAAAACCCTCAATCCTGCTTCAAATGCCGGCAAGGAAAACAGAAAGAAAAATATTGCATACTTGTGCTAGGTTTTCCCTTAGTTTTCAAATAACTCCTTTTCCATAATTCCTGCCATCCTGGCTTTGGTCATGTCCTACCCTACAAGCTCCCTCTCCCCTGGCTTTAACCTAAAGTAAAAATAAGCAGTGAGATGCAGCCTTCACTTCTTCCAGGATCCTCACTGCACAGTTCAGAATGAGAGCCTTGCTTGAGGTGTTTGGAGACCAAGGTTCAACCACAAAAATCCTGGGCAGTGCCTGACACCTACAGATCTTTTATTCACCTAGCTCCTAGGAATGTAGGGTAAATGATTTAAAGCTCATGAGAGCCTGAAATATTATGGTCCTGGGAAGATTGCAGTAATGGAGATTAGCTGGGTTTGCTACTGTATTCGTCTCCTAAGATTTCCATTTTGCTAGTTCACTACAATTCACATTCATGTTTTTACCCACTGTCGAAGTGTCAAAAAATAAACAGTCTGGATACTTTCAGTTTCAGCTGCATTTTAACACTTTAACATTTCTTAAAATGAAGCCAAATGCCTACTGAGTTTGGATGATGCCAATATATGTGTAAAATGAATACAATAAGAAGTGTAATATGGAGTATGTCCAATAGTTGACTTTTTTGTCAACCAAGAGAAACAAGATGACTGCATAGTAAAGTTATCCCAAGAAAAAGAATCAAGGCTGAGATGCAGCAAAAAGATTAGCAGCGCTTGTTTGCCTGCAAAACCTTGCTTTGTGGTATTACATTCTTGTCAGTAATTGTAATAATGACTCTAAGCCTGAACAAAAGCCAGACAATGTTGATAAACTCTTTCATGGAATTCAGCAGGCTCAGGAACAAACTTTATGTTTAAATTTTTTTTGGCCTTGCTTAATATTTGCAGGTTTGAGGCCAAACTTCTCAGGTGTTTATCACAAGAAGCTGAATTTTCTATGAATGTCCCCAAAGAATATCCATGTTGCTGACCCAAAAATTCCCACTACACAGGCCCAAGTGGGAAGGCCCCTTTGAAATGATGGCTCTAAGTGTCAGACCTATCTTTTATTTTCATAGTGCGTAGAGACTAAATAGGGCTGCTTCTGGCTTTCATCTCTCTCCTAATTACTACCTTCTACCCCAGTTCTGTTGTCTCTTGGGTTGCCTGAATTTGCCTAGAATCTACAGTTTATATATCAATGATGTGATGTTGCCACAGGGATAGATGATAGATAGATAGATAGATAGATAGATAGATAGATAGATAGATAGATAGATAGTCACATTCATTATACTAAACAAACAGTCTGATAGGGATCTTCTTTTTTCATTATCGCCTTTCAAATATCAAGCAATATTTTCTCATATGTCTTGTAGCTGCAACCAGTACAGCTAATTGCCTGTGCTTTTGTTTTTGCCCCAAACTTCCTGCGTTAGCAGAATATATTTATAGCAGCTATGCAGCCAGTGCACTGCGCTGATTGAAATATTGGATGTGTTTCAGTTATTGTTTATGCTTTATTATTTCTTCTTTCTTTATAAATTAGTGGCTCCGCAAAGTGTTGGGGGTTCAGCCGGATGCAGCTACAGTGACTTCCTAATGTTTATTTCTGTTTTTAGTAAGTCTGTATCTGCTGCTAAGCTTAAAAAACCTAGTGACAGGACCTTTCCAAAATGATGGAACCAAACACTTTCAAATCATGGAGAAATTTGGTCCAGATTCAAACTTCACAGCTTGGACTTATCTCCACACCCAACTGAACCAACACCCGAGATAAAACAGCCTTGAACTCAGATCCCAGATAAGGATGCCATGTGCAAATTCTTTCCTTAAATCTCAGATCTACAGTTTTTTCAAAAAGGGGCTTTCCTAAACTTAGATATTACTGCCTCTCTCCTTTTTGCCAGTGCCTTTGGGTGGGAGGTTGCAATGCCCTCAGCTGAGCCAAATGAGCAGACTTGGTGCTAATCAGCTTTAGTGCAAAGGCTTTAGTTTAATTGAGTGAACTGGGGGTTTTTCCAGCGCTGTCCCTTTGCCCAACCAGATCCTGATGTGGAAATGGTAACCCCCCCCAGTGCAGAGGCAGAGGATAAGGGCTTGTTTCAGCTAGACCTGCAAGAACATCTCTGCCTCCATCCCTCCATGGTGTTCAAAATGATGCAATTGCTTTCCTCTAAAGCAGAATTTTGTCCTGTCTGTAAAGTGGCAGGGGACTGATTGACAAAGCCCAGCTCTTTGCATCCCTGCGTATATTTGTGTTGTTCCTTTGTGGATGCTTTTTACATGAGTCAGTTTCTGTGAAAGGAAAAACACTGGTTTCACCAAGAAAATACAAGAGTTTGTTTTCAATACCATAAAATGTCGCTCCACTTAATTATTTCTGAAGAGGTCAGATTTATGAATAAAAGGCCTAATAAGGAGCTGCCATAGCTGGTGTATCCCCAGGACTGCTCTTTATTTACAATTGAGTGAGTAGGATCAGGATGTGACCTGATGACATGACTGCTAGCAGTCCTGTAAATTCCTGTTGCAATTCCTCTTTCACATGTAACATTGCTTTTCCCAAAAAAAGCCTGTCTAGTGCTTTATTTTTGTGTTTGGGCAGACTGGTGTGTTGTCTCTGGTGTGCTGTCTCTGGCTTATGAGGAATGCTGTGGTGGAACAGACAGAACATCAACTCTAGGGGGAAAAGAAACAGCCATTCCTTTGGCATAAGCCTCCTGCCTTTTGTCAGCTAATGTCCTACCTCTGGTAAAGGGGCATTTTTTCCCACCCACTTTGGTCTTGATGGAAACTGAAGGAAAACAAAATAGGTATGAACCCGGTCTGTACATCATCCTGTCCTTTCTGTACTTAGTAAATGTTTCTTTAATTGGCTTAGTTAGCCCCTCTCACCTTTCAGCACTTCAGGAATGACGCTTTGAAGAGAGCCATGTACAGAGATTTAGTTGACATTTAGTGACACTAGTCTCTGCAGTCTCCAAAATATGACTGATGTCACTTGTTATGTTCTCTTGGGTCTCTGGGGACAAAGTCACTCTTACCCTGAAGCATGCATTGACAATCTCAAGATAACACTTCTTTGACAGAGTCAGGGGCCCTGCCAGGGTCTAATGTAATCTCTAGAAAGTTTCCAATCTGGACATTGTTTGTTATTTATATTTCATATCTGGGGTTTGTGTTTGCTTTACTATGATTTTAATATGAAAGCTGTTAAAAAGAACAAAAATTCATACCTTTTTCTGCTGGATGGGTGTGTTGGCAGGTCTATGATCAATAGAAGAAACCTTCTTCAATGGGAAAAAATTCAAGCAAACCAAAGAAAAATAAACACAGCCTGTATTCTTATTCAGCAAATAAATCCACTGAGAAGACTGGGGTGGGGGTGTGAGTGAATCTGAATTTTATTCCAACAAAATGAATTGTTTAAGCCCAACTTCACAGCCCCAGGAGAGGAGTTTGCAAAGAGAGAGAGATGCTCTTTGGTTTCTTCCTTCGCCCTGAAAGGAAGGCTGGCTTTATTACTGCTTTATTTTGCCATCACCCTTTATTTGTTCTATTTCGCTTTCCCAGACGCGAATCAACCGAGATGGGGCGGGCGAGAGGCTGATGCCCCTTCTGGCCGGGAAAAGGACTCGGACGGCCGATCCCGCCCAGCGGGGACACCGGCCTGGGTCTGGCCTGCCGGGAGGGCACCCGAGGGGGCCGGGGCTGGGCAGGGCGAGGAGCGGCACACGAGGGCGCTCGGAGCAGCCGCGGCCCCGGCCAGGAGGGGATGCGCGGCCAGGAAACCCTCGGCGAGCAGGGGATGCGCGCCAGCGGCTACCCCGTCCGGACTGCTTTAGTGCACGCTTTTAGATGCTCATTTATCTGCCGGGGTTAATTTTTTTTTTTTTTTTAAATCAAGTTGTTTGGTTTGGGATGGTTTTTTCAGGTTTGTAGGTGCCATCCCCTGTCACCCTGTCTCCCGGGCTGTACCACAGCCTGAGTGCTCCCCTGAGGAAACGCGGCATGGAGCTCCATTCTAGGAGGACTAATTACTACCCTAAACCCACCCACCTCTCACCAATACACCAGGAGCAGCTGGAGGTCACTGAGAATCCACTGAGCTGAAACCTGAAATTCCCTCCCTCTGTACGAATTTTTCAGACACAAAGAGTATTGGAGCAGCTGGGATGGAGGGAGGGGTTTACATGGGAAAGGAAGACATTGAACAAAGTGTCTCCTTGTCTCTCTCAGAATAGAGGTTAAAATGGATTCTGTATCGTAAAATCTGAAATTGTCTTATTTTCTGACTCAGGACAGAAGTCCAAGGCCTGCCTAGATCAGAATCTGAAGTAATCTGGGTAATTAGAAGTAGTGCTGACAGTTGAGAGTGTCACATGCTAAAACTAGTTCTCGTGCCTGCAGCCCAAGGGGCTCAAGGTGGGCTACNCCGCCGGAAATTTTGGGAAAGACAGGAGCAGCTTATTCACACCACCTTTGCTTGGGGTCTCCTCAGAACCAAGCGCTCATGCTAAGGTGAATGTTTCCAAAATATGTTGCACATACAAATATGGGCAGGCTATTACACTGTTTGTGGGGTGGAGGTCTGGACAGGTAACCACGGAAAATCCCTGCCACTGGATATGGAAAAGCTGATCACCACTACTTAAAGTCACATCAGGTGTGAAAAATAGGGTGTGTGTCTAGGATGACATGAAAACAAAGAAAACTGGTGCAGATTCAGGGACACTACAGCATCTGTCCTGTTTATACTTGAGTCACAAATTAGTGATTGGTGTCCCTGTGTAAAAGTGCAATAAAGAGTTTTTGAAACAGACTAGAGTGTTTGCCTAAGCAAAGAGTAAAATGAAGCAAGAAGCAGGATGGGAGTATATGATGTGGTTTACTTAGTCAGAGATAGTTCCTCCTGCATCTTGAATTCCCAAGGCAGAAATCCTCTGTATTCTAAACCTGGTCAGCTGCTTGCATAGGACATCCCTCTTTTCCACCCTGTGAAGCAGAAATGAAAGGGGGAGGATGGCTAAGTTGGCTGGATGCACTGGATGAGGATACAGAAATTGACGTCAATTTCTTAGAGCTTCTTCTAGGATGGCCTCTGCATGAAGGTGCTCTTGTGTCACCTGAAATGGAGCAAGATGAGGGACATCAAGGCATCTAAAGGATCCAGAGACCTGCAGGGTTTGACAACAGCCCAGATGCAACAGTCTGCTGAGGTGCCAAGGTATTGCCCATGGTACTGAAGAGGCAGGTGGGTGTCCCAATATTTTGCAGCTCACGGTCTTCACAAGTAAGGACTCCAGTAATAATTCTGTCACAGAAGCAGCTCGTGTCTGCTTAGGACAAGTCTGTGTGCCTAGTATGGCTTACTTCTTGGGATTGTCCTGACTGTCCATTTCCATTCAATGTCAGTTCACAAGCACTAGGTTTGCATCTCCTTTCTTTCCAAAGCACCCAAGCTCAGTGTCTAGATCTGGCATTGCATATGCTTACATATAACTGGCCATGGGTAGGTGAAGGTCCCTCTAATCTATATGAATATTAGGTCTTTCTGAGCATGAGATGGACAGAAAATCCAGACAAAGAAAATTTAGTGCAAAAGGTTTTCCCACTGCAAAAATAGACTATGTTCACAAGGAATTCAGGGTTGCCTCTCCCAGAGATAAATGCATAAACTGTGAACATTCTTTCACTTGCCTATTGCCACATCAAAAAAACACCAGGAATGAATTCCCAGATTAGTTGAAGTTAAATTAAAATGCATTCCATTAAGGTGTTTCTGTAAGTAGTTTTTAAGTTGCAGTACCCCCCCCATCACTGGAAAGACACTCAGAAATAGACAGTTTCCCAGCCTCACTGCATTACTTTATGGACACAATTGTCAGGGATTTGCATTTCTGTCAGAAACACTCCTCTTACTACATTCTGTGGTTGTTTCTGGAGGAATCTGTTACTCACAGCATGTTGATCTTAGAAAGATTCTTCACATTTTCTGGTAAATACACCAGATGATTCTTGCATGATCCTGCAATTAATGTTTGTAAATTGTCTGGGATATGAACCAAGCTGTCATTTTTAGGTGTTGTCACAATAAAAATCCATAATGTCAAAACACTGTCAATCGCTTGTCATGTACAAAGAGAAAGTTTGCAATGGGATGGATGTAAAGCTATTTGCTGAGCAGAACACCATCTGCCTTGACTGTTTGTGAAGGGATGTTTGAAAAAAGCCTTTTAGCATTAGTTTTTGCAACACATGTGATGGGTCAGCAGGATTTACACCTGGTACTGAAGCAGCAGAGTAATCAGCTGTCCCCAGTGCCACAAGACAGCAGGCTGCATTGGCTAGTCTGGAAGCCATATGTTTATTCAGGATATAAAGACTTAGTGAGATCATGATCAGTCACCATCAGTCATGTTAAAGGAAAGAAATGGGATGTTGAAGGGCCAGAAGTCAGGATCAGAGAAATGCTGGTTGCTGCTGGTGGGCAAAATCTACCATACACAAAGATGGATGAGCAGGCTGGGAACTGAGGAGAAGAGGGAAACACTTCATACCTGGAGATTCAGCTGAGGCTCAAGCAGTCAGCACATCTATACTTAAAAATTACTCTGAAGTTGATCCTATCATGTTGGCCTAGTCTGAGATACTCAGGATCTGGTCCTGCTGTCAAAGGAATTAGCATTGCTACTTACTCTAAATAGATGTTTCCTTATAGATGGTACTTTCATGGTACTTACATTCTGCATTTATATGTAAATGTTCCCCTTCTCAGAGTTCTCCTGCTCATCTAAGTAGGTTCTTTAAATCTTCTCTCAGAAGAAGTGCTCTTTATTCCCTGATTGCCCTCTTTGCCTTTCTATACCTTTCTTATTTTGAGTTCATCTTTCTGGCTCAGGAGAGGAAAAACACTCAGAAAAGACTTTTCATTGAAGTCCTACAAATACTTTGTTCAATAGCATTAATCTGTATTATATTGACTTGAAATTTTCCCCCAGTTGCAGTCTAGACAATACACCAATATTTTCACATCACCATCATAATCTCAATGCACTATCAGCCCAGAAGATCTACCAGTGTGGGCAGTACATTTTCCCATGTGCCCTTTGTCTTTATGTAGGTCTGAGACTCTTCAGAAATTCAGTTTAATACAGCTTGGCATGATTCAAAAGGTAGTAAAGAAGAGATGAATTTGAAAAATTCTCTGCCTTGAGGTGAAAATAGACTTGTGACCCCTTAAAAGGGTTCTGAGAGAAATTCTAGAGTCCTCTGAGAAGAAAAAAACAACCTCTTAGATGTTGTTTTTGAAATTCAACCCATACATAAGTTTTGGGGAAAATTAGTAGATGTCTGGTGCTGAAAATATAGAAGTCCTTTTTTCCTCTCTGTCCTCCCAGAGGAGGATAGAAGGAACATGAGAGCGATGGAGGAAGGAAAAGAGGTGAACACAAGTCCAGGAAAGCATCAGGAAACTTCTGAAACTCCTGGTTTACTGCAGGAATCTCACTGTCTGTGGTCACAATGAGAACACCAGAAGTGTTGGTGTCTCACCTCTTTGCTTTGTTCTCCATGTTGTGTAATTTTATATAAAGGTGCAGCTGTGGGTCCAGATAGCTGGTGTATGGCAAGAGGGAAAGATGATGAGTACTCCTGGGTACTGCCCCCTACAACAAGCAAATCCTTTCAGGTGTTAACTCTATATTGAATGGAGGACTGACCTGGATTTATCCCACAGTCACTTTCTAAATATTCACTGCTGACAAGACTTTATTTTCAGTGTCGAATCTATGAGTAATTCATTTTCATTTGTGTTTTGGAAAAAAGAATATTATTAATAGGCAGCAGTAGTGTGTGAGTGAATCATAGGGCACCAGACTAGGGCCAAGTTTGGGCTATCAGCAGTCTAGTCTCTGCTCTTAGTTCCTGCTCTACCCCAACACTGTCATGTAGGCAGGGGTACCACGGAAAAAGCAATGCTGATAGCTGGCTGAGGGACACTGAAAACAGTCCCCTGTATAAGTGGTGAAGGTAGACTTCAGCAGGAGCCAGATTAAGCTCCTAATACCCAGTATCATACCCCTTGCTTTTCATTTTTGTTGCTGCCTGTAGCCTGGATCCACTTCATGTCCCTGAATTTTCCTGGCTTGGTAGTGGTTGAAGCCAGGCCATGGGCTGGAGAATGAAGCCGTAAAACCTGGTGGAGCTAAATTGTTTGAAAAATGGGGAATTCCAGCCCTAATACATCGAGCAGACTTGGGCATTATCTTCTGCCAACTTTAAAAGTTGGTGATTTCTTAGCATTATCTTAAAGGCTCAGAATGCTAAGGGTGATTGAGTCTGATGCTGAAAATGAGCTCAGAAACACACAAAGCTGACAAGATGGACACACTAGGACAATTCATTTCCCCAGAGACCAAAAGTTACAGCTGATGTAAACTCATAAAGCTTTGTATCGTTCAGAAAAGGAGAAGTTTAAAAATAATTTAAAGATATGTAGTTGTCCTGATGCATTTTTTAATCATTAAACTTTGAAATCTTGGCAAGTGGAAGACTGTTTGTCTGACAAACTAACAGATCTGTGGCATCAGCAGAACCAAAGATATTCAATGAACTGGTCCATCAAAACACATTTATGGAGTTATGAATAACCTGTTATATATTATTTGGCAGATTGGGAAGTAAAGTACAAAACCATGGGGGAGTGTCAACTATTGAGGAAAATCAACCAATGAGCAGGAGCCAGTAGAGACCTCTATTTGTGAAATAAGATAAATTCAGTCTCAGGAGCAAAAACTGGAAACAACTGAGAACCCAAGCAAGAATTTAGGACTCAGTGAGGAATTCTTCCATTAGGAGCTATACATAAGAAATTTTAGGTCCAGTAAACTTTGGAAGGCCACCAACAAAGCTAGGGAGAGTAATCAAATTTTAGGTTCAAGTTGGGATCCCAAATTATTGTGCAGTTTTAAGCCTGAATGGGAAGCAGCTGAACTAAGGAGAAGTTTCCAATTTCCTGTTAACTGAATGGTTAACCAAATGCTAAGGTCCAAGAATACTGGGAATTTTCAGAAACTTAGGTTTCTTTGGTTTGGGGCTTGTTTGAGTTTTTAAGGTCCTGGAAGCATAGCTTTGGTTTATTCTAAGGCTCCAAACCACTAAATTAATTGTTCATTTTATTCTTCAAGTAAGCATCGTGACTACAGAATGGAACAGAGCGAGGAGTATGTGTGTTATGATATTTTTCATCATTTACAGCTGGAGGTCCTGACATTGAGACAGTAGCTGCAGGTGAGTGAAAATTATCAAAGCTTTTAAAATGCATGCTAAAAAAAGACTGGGGGCGTTTGAGTCATCAGGGAAGCTAAAAGTTCGAATCAGAAAAAAAGAAGATCTTGAGCCATCTAGGAATTTCAGTTTTGGGGTCAGAACTGCATGAACCATGGTGTGTTGTTGGTAATTTCTAGCTCAGCAAACTCTCTGGAGCCTGAAGGGAGTATCGAGGAGGCAGCAGAGAGGGCGTGAGGAGAGCATGAGTCATCTGGGACTGCAGACAGGACAGGGCAGCTGCCAAGTGAGTGGGTGCCCCTGGGGAGGTTTGCATGCTGCAGGTCTCCCACAGCTGAAGTCAGCGGTGCTTGGTACGAGCAAGAGCACTTTCCTCTGCCTGAATGTTGGTATTTCCCAGACACATCACAGGGGCTGCGCAGGAAAGCTCCACACCTTGCCAGTTCTTAGGGCTTCGTTCTGCAAACTTTTATACTGAGGTTTGCTGAGGCCGTTGGGATTGCTAAATCTACTCCCTTGTCCGTAGGAGATGAAGTCTCCCAGAAAACCACAACTGTTCCCAATGCAATGTGCTGGCTTCATGTTTAAATCAGAGGTAAATGTTCCCTCTCTCTCCTGTGCTTAAAGATGCTTGTGATCATCTGGAACAACTGCATCTAATAAAGACGGCATAACAAGCCTCAGCTTTGAATATTTTATCCTTGTTTTCTGTTTTAATACTTGATTATTTTTGCCTGGCCATCAGCATGATAACATATAAGAGTTTATTCAGTAAATTTTCCCAATTTATTCAGCTTCATTTTCCCAATAAGCACTTATTATTTATAACTAGCAAGAAGACCTTTGCCTCCAATGGCAGAAAGAGAATGTCTCCTCGTTTAATTACCATGTATAGTTAGCTGCATGGTGATTGGAATAAAATAATTCACTTTCTATTCCCAGAAGAGTTTTCCTAAGTGCTTTGGGAGGCGAGGGGGAGGCTGGAAGATGAGTGTAATCTCAAGAAGCACACTGTAGTGGAATCCAGCACTAGGAGCCAGATGGCAAGGTTGCACTGAATAGCACTTTTTTTTTTTTTAATAGCTGTGAAAATTTGCTGTCTGCACATGGATTTGCTGAATGACAACAGAGAGTATTTCTAATTTATCTGGTGCTACAATTAACTTATTCCTTCAGAGGGTTCTCCTCCTTTTTCATATAAGATCAGGGCCCAGCTTCAGTACCAAAGACAAAGTTTAAGAATCTGTAAGAGTTCAGAAAGCAAAGAGGGCAAAGCTGTGGGAGGAGAAACCCTAAAAGGAAGAGAAAAATTAGTTCAGGAGAGGACTAAGATCAAGTAGCACCCTGGCCTTGTTTTGTGCAACTCTGTGAGGTCGTTCCACTGTGTACCTCTCATGTAACACGCATTGAGTCTGTTGGGATCTCAAGCAATGTCCTTTGCATGCATTGGGATTCACAGTCTCACACACATTTCTAAGGATGGGAATGAGAACCAGTGGAAATTAATAATTTCCCATCATGCTTTAAAATACAGATTCAGCCATAAATGCTGTGTAAAGAATGTTACCCTAGCAGTACATACTTATGGGCTTTATGTTAACACGGTTCTGAAAGCTACACTAGAGTATTAGATTACATTTGAAGTCTAAAATGTATTTTACATCCATGAAATGATGACTATACCCCAGATTTTGAGGTTTCTGACCCCATTCAGACATACAAACTCCCCAAATCCCCATGAATTAACATGATCTGGGCAAGTCCAGTTTATCCACAAATGCCCCCTTGATATTGTTGTATCATCTGTGGCAGTAAATGGAAGACAAGACAAACCCTGCTACTGGCTTTAGGCAGTCATCTAACTGGAAATGCTCTTCTGGGCAGGGTTGATGGCAGAATTTGCAAAGACCATGGACAAAACACACAATTTAAGAAGCATGGGCAGTCTTGTGGGCTTTCACAATGTGCTACAAAGCAGGGAACTAGGCTGAGACCTCCTTAGAATCAACAGATGCAGTACACCTCCCCTGAAGCAGGCATATGTTTCACACACCCCTGGAAACCTGGACTGCTGTGATGGTTGAGTATTGCTCCAAATGCTTCTGGTGCATGTGGTGAGCTCCTCTGCCTGACGTCAGACAGCCCATGCAGCTTCTGTGCCTTTGACCACAAAGGTCTGGGCCACTTCTTTCAGTGGAATTAAACTTAGGGTTCCGTCTTGCTCTTATAGCCTGTGTGCATCAGGGAAATGAAGAAATGAGTCCCACCTTTGGGAGCTGATGTGCTTGGAGACATGGTAACAGAGGTGTGACTCTAAATGTCATCCCTTAACCATGTGCCAAGCACATTTGTCAGCATGAACCACTAAGACTGGAAGAATTCAGAAACTTCTGGAATACAGTTTTGGAGTTATACCAACTAAAACAAAATCCATGTGTTGCCTATTGTCTAACTCTGCAGCTTTTTATTCTGTCACTGAATACTGACTCATCCTGCTGTTACAGAAAATGACACTAAGAGCAAATGTCATTCTTCTATGCTGTCTGCACATTTAAAACTGTGTAAATGCAAAGGCCACTAAAACCCTGCAAGCAAAGCTTTGCCTTGTTGGTATAGTTTGCACTGCACCAAGCCCGGTGTGCCCCACAGCTAACCTGGTGGTATGCACCCAAAACTAGGAAAGAGGAGCTTCAGACATAACACAGCTGCTGAGATGACACTACAGTGTCTGCCTCATCTTAGGCAGGGACACCTGAATCTATTTGAACTGAGGAATCCATCCTTTGCACAAGGCTGCCATCAAAATAGGACTTGTGTCCTATCTGAGCCCCCGACACTGCTTTGACTTTCAGGATGGGGGTCAGCCTTACAAAGTCATTGCTGGAGCAGGCTGTTAAATGGCAATATAAAATGTTTTTATATTGTTTTTGCAGAGTAAGGCCTGGTGATAATGGGGGGGTGTGTGTTAAAATATTTGTTTATACCTACATATCAAGGTGTTTTTCAATTACACAAATCTCTTCTGTTTCTCTTTTCACCTTTTTCTGATTTTCTGCATATTTTTCATATTTTTGCTTCTCATTTTTACACATTCCCCATGGGAATATGGGTGAAATAGTAAAATAAAAGACAAAATTTATTTTCTGTGATGATTCCAGAAGTCTTTTCCTTNCATGGGAATATGGGTGAAATAGTAAATAAAATAAAAGATAAAATTTACTTTCTGTGATGATTCCAGCAGTCTTTTCCTCATCTGAGTCAATGTTTTCTTCTCCAGGATGCTATTTAATTCTTCTAAACTGGGAACAGTTTTCCTTAAAAATAAAACATCTTTAACAGCAACAGAAGAGACAATTGGATCAGCTCAGTGCAGCTACACATGGTGATAGCCAGAGTGACGACACAAAATCATCTTTTTACCCTTCTGTTTGAAGATTGCATTCTCAAATGATACTTGGTTGACAATCAATAAATGAGTTTTTTAACTGCTGCTACTGAGTCAATGCAGCGCTGAGAGCAAGTGGAGAGCTGTACTGACTGAGCCTCACTTCAGGCAACACTCAATTCATTCTTGGGCCCAGGATCATTCTATTACATTGAGAGATGAAAAAAAGAACTCCAGTAACCTGCTTTCACATTTTGTCATCACTTTTTCAGGTTCCTTGTCAACCATTCCAAATTCAGATGTATAAATAATCACAAGCTGATCTCAGTAATTTCTCATCTGACACAAAACCTTCCTGAAAGGTGTCCAGCCTTGATCTGATGACATCAATGGAGTACACACCATTTCTCAGAGTAAAGCATTCCCAGTGACTAGTCATCCATGCTCTTGATAATTTGTTTCACTAACTCAGAATGATTCTAAAGCACATTTTTTTCCTGATTCCCCAGCCTAGCACAAACCCAAGACAACTCATACTAAAAAAACCAATTCTGCCTGAAAGTGTGTTTCTGAGGCCTGACTTGAAAGTAACTTCTTTTGCATACCTGAAATTTCTCATTTGAGGCAGAATTTATCATTTATAAATTTTCAGTTTCTTAACTAGTTGATTACACCTACAGCTCTGGTCCAATTGACTCTATTCCTGTTCAGAGGCACAAAAAACTGTGTCAGGATAAGTACCCTCAGAAATGTTTAAAAGATCCCAATGTGTATGGACAGAACTGCCCCACTTGCAGACAGCGATAATCTAGCTGTCATGGACTAATGAACTGTAACCTGGAATTCTGGTTGATCCTGTCACCCTTGGCCAAAATAATCCAAGGAGGGAAGTGACGCATGTTGAAATCTTGTTTTGAGAACTGGACATTCGGATTTCTTCCAGGACTGCTCTCAAGGTTGTGTTGTACTCACAGTGAAATTGTTTGTGAGAATTTAGAAAAACTTACTGATGGAGGACTATTGCCTTGATTCTGCTGCGAAAAAATCACTCATTCTAACTGAAAATGCATTTCATACCCTTTGCAAATTATTCCATTTGGACCTGGACTTCCTACAGTGTCAGATACCCTGCTGTTTTACACCTTGCAGCCCTTCTACAGGACTACTTTTTTGCTTAAAATTAAATCTAAACTTTTGCATCAGTTCCCTTTCCACTGTCTGCATAATTGAGTGTGGCAGATTTTAATGTTTGTTTGCCTGAAAATATTGTTTGTTTTTTTAAAGAAGCATTTTTTATTTATTTTAGTATTTCTTTGCCCAGGAAACAATCCAGAAAATAATATTTTAACAAGCATTAAGTTGCCATCATTGAGACCACAGAGGAAAGCTGATGCAGGAGGGAGGAAAAGGGGCTGCCATGTGCCATCCTCGAGTGTCTTTTATAACAACACACATTCTTTCCTCCTCAAAAGACCAATTCTCATGCTTCTTGGAACGAAAACCAAGGAAACTATACATTCAAATCTAACAAACTGTCATTAAAATCACCACAAGTCACTGAAAACTAGTGAAAGCTGAGTTAATTAAGTCTGAATTCCCACCTGATTGTTCTGGCACACCACACAGAGAAGAAGGGATGCGTCGTGTTTGCATCAGGCCTCACTTTTTGCCAGCTTGCTTTAACATGCCAGGTTGTTTGCACCTGGAGAGCCATGCTGTAAAGCAGCAAGAGGAGTTTTCAGATTAGTAGGAAACCGCTCCAGAGCCAGTTTTGGGGCATTTTTCTGCCTTCTGTGGCTGTGGGTTTGTTCTGCTGCCCAGACCTTGACATGCCAGGAAAGTTCCACAGAAGGAGAGCTCCGACCTATGTTGACATATGACATTTGCCTGATTTCTGTGAAGGAGTGAAAAATGTTAAAACAGTTAAAATGTTAAAGCAGTTAAAATGTTAAAACAGCCTTAGATGTGAGCAAAAATTTTACAGGGAAAAATTTATGAACTTGGGAGAAGAAAGATGATCACCAAGCCATGCTTTGTGCGCTGGTTTTTGCAGCCAGCAGTCCAGATAACCACTTGGAGAGGAATCTGGGTAGGAGCACTTTCAGTGAGTAACTTACCATTTCTGTCTGGGCAGCTAAATCAAAAGTCACACCTCCTCAAGCAGCACTGTCACTCAGACTGGAGTAGCACCAGGTGCAGGGCTGTTGGGGACACACAAATCACAGCAGACACGGAGGGTATCAGCCAGCAGCTGTTTCGTAGGTGCTTGAGCACTGCCTGCCCTGAAAAGTACCAATTATCACCATTTAATGGGGAAATCTGGGGTGGCTAAAAACTATTGCACCAGGGATTAGGTCTTGCCAGACATAGCAAAGTAGAAGACCCAGACCAGGGGCCAAAGGACAGGCTTCAGACAATGCTGCCAGCAATCCCAAATAATGATTGTCCTGACAAGTGTCGATAATGAAAATAAAAGTAACTCGTTTTCCATCTTCAAAGTGCACAGGAGTGTTTGTCATCACCTACAATGCTACTGCCACCTTATATTTCCATTTTGAGCCTGATTAGTCTGACACCAGACCAGAGTCACGTAGGGGCAAGGCAAAGTGTAAATGGCACAAAGAAAATGATACCTAGCAATTGCACCAAAGCAGGGAATTCGTCAATTCCCCAAAAAGCCACATTGATGTTAATGCCTGAGCATGTTTCTCAGCATCTTTTGCCAGCTGGAGGAAGTAAGCATATGTATTTTTGGGGAAAACAGCATTTGTGGAGTAAGATCTTTGCAGAGAGCTCCCAAGCATGGACAATGTGGGGGTCATTTCAAGGGATCTGCTTGCAACAGAGAACTTTCCCACTTCCAGCTAGCACTCAGGCTGGCTGTGCCTCTGCAGGATGAAACACAGGAAAAGTCTCTCTCATCCAGATCTGCAAAGCACACCCTGGTATTGTGGATGTGGTTTTCTCCTGCTTGCTTTATCTCAGCTGCTGCCCTGAGATGTTGGTAGGCAGATGTGGAAAAGTGCAGTTTTCCTCTCCCTATAATTTGTGGGGTTTTACTTTACAAATGGGATATGCTGCCCCGTATTTCTAAGGTTTGCTTTTGATACTTGCTCAGTAAACACAAAGCAGTGATGCTATTTCAGCAGTATAAAAGGCCATCACCGTGGTGCTGATCTCATGTGATGATGTCACATATTGCACAGCCTATCATTGTCTTGCTACGTGATTTCTAAAATTCCACACATGGTTTATCCTAACCAAAAGGTTTTCAAAGAATATGAAGAGGAAATGGTATGACAGCCTCTCTGCATCTACATTGATTTGAAGAAAGGTCACTGGAAAGCAGCTCTCTAAATGGGAGTTGGTAGCTTTTCACATATGCATTGAAAAGTTTATTAGATTTCATATTTGGCATATGTTCTTATAATTTTAAAAAATCACATTTAAAATATTCCATTTTGGTTTTTGTGTGTCCCATAACTTTTATGTTCCATAAGCTATGTGCTGATAGCTAGCCTTGGGAAAAGCCTTCTTAGTTCTTTACAATTTGCTTTGTGGCCAGCACAATGAGTCTGCCCTTTCACAAGACTTTCCACTGCCTGAAAGGTTCACACTAGTGACCCTTTCAGGAGAAACAGCCAGTGGTTCTTAATCTAGGGAACAGAAGTGACAGATGTTCTGCCTGATGAGCCCACTTCAATCACAATTTATTACATTGGAATTCACAGTAATGTACAAAATCAAGAAGAGAAAGAAGCACTTATTTCTGTGAACTTATTTTTCAAACCTCTGGGGATGAAAACACAAAAAATTTGTGCTTGTTCACTTTAAAAATACTGCTGGAAGAGGAGGAGGAGGAGGAGGAGGATTATGTCCAGGCAAAGAATTCACTGAAATAATTTTTCTAGAGGGCCTGGCTAATTCTGTTTGTGAGTTATGAGATTTTTAAAAGCCTTGATTCAAAATAATTTTTTGCATGCTTTTAAGAAACTTTGGTCTGTACAAATATTAATAAATGTGATTCTACTGCAGATCCAAGATTTTATCTCATTAGTCTGCCTAAAAATTTGCAGCTCATTTCACTGAGCCCAAGTTAGGAAACAATAAATATTGTCTTATTTTCCTGTGATTGCCAACATAAGTGAATTTAAAATTGCCTTTCCATCAATACTATGCTAATAAATTTACTATTTCAGACTTTTACTAATTAACTGTTTGTTAAACTATTAACACTGAATAAATGCAGAAGCCAGGAAAAAAAAAAAGAGAGAAAAAAAAAGTGAACACTTCTTAGTTACTCAAGATAACATTTTGATATTCAGGCATCTCTGGTGATAAAAAATGAGGGTATGTTGTTTCTTCATGATGTTATTAATGGATGCCCAGCACTGAAAAACTGACATCACTGCTGTAAAGGCGTTTAGCCCATGGGATCACTCAGTAAGCTGAACAGTCTGACACCAGCAGTGGGATGTGCAAGAGCCAGGTTAATAAAGTCACAGCTCGTGCCCTCCATGGAAGGAAACTATCTGGTCTTATAAAACAGATATCTTAAAATCATACAGCCTAAAAATTTTAGCATTATTTACACAATTAATGTATTAGGGATGCTGGAATGAATACACTTACCCTCTAGGAAAATCTTTGAAGGAATAACAAATTTGGCCACATGAGAACAGATCTTCCAAACCTGGAAATGGGCATTCCCTCCTGGGTGGTTACAGAAATACATTGTGAGATCTCCAATTATACTTATTTGGATAAAAGGAATAACATGAATTCAACAAGGCTTTTGAATTCATTACTTTGTTCTGCCTAATTGATGATTCTTTTTCATAATTTATTTTTCTATGCAGATTGAGAGGCTCCAACTTTTCATGTCTGGCTGAGAAATGTGGATTCCTAATTTCTTCATTATTTGTTCCTAATTGGGGGTCCAGGCCTATCGGTCCTGTGACTACAATCACGTGGCATATAAATGAATTCAAAGAAGGAGAGCTAGATTCTCAGACACTGGAAAAGTGATAACTCTATTTCACCTCTGACTTTCGATGATAATTAAGCAAAATGCTGTCCTTAGCTGCTGACTCTCTAAAATGGAGGTCTTGAAGGCCATGGAATAACTCTAGATACATAGGTAGAGTTGAAAGCAAAACTCCTTTGCAGTAGCAGCCCGCTATCTTGCAGCCACAGATTTTCCACTTCACACAACCGTGTATGTGTGGAGACCAGTGTAAAACCTCTCATGAGTTGCTCTTGATACGAATTACTTTAGTTTGTCTGGGAAAAGACAGCATCCGAACAAAGCTCCCTCATGGAGTCCTCAGTGATTAATCACTGTAAGTGTGGGGGAGGAAGGAGCTGAAGGCTCTGACACAATCCTACCCAGCTACTGAGATGATGAACTGGGGGGACTGGACAGGGAACTAGGGAACAAGGGGGTTTCTGCCCACACCCTCATCCCAGAGATGTGTGAAGAGGAGGTTTGAGGTATGAAAAATGCTGGACGACAGATAGGAAAGATTGCCCAATATTAATTACTAATTAATGGATTTGCATTGTAGCACTCGTGATCCGTGCTCTTGGGTGGGGATCAGCCGTATGGAGGGGAAGAGGCTGACATTTGGGGTTTGCCAGCTCTGTGTTAGTGACTGAGCTGGCACCGCTCAGTGTAGCAGCCCAGCAGCAGGGCTGCCCACTCACACAGGGGCAGCAGGTGGGAACAGCAGAGCCCGGATCAGCATCCCTACTTCTAGCCCCTGTGAATGTCCTTAACTATTCAGGCTATGGCTGTTCATGTGGCTCACATGGTGCACACACACACACCAGTAGAAAGAAGCAAAAGCAAACATTACTGAAAGCAAAAAGAGAAAGCCTGGAAAGTCTGGGATCTGGGTGTATCTCTGGACCAAAACTGCCTTTGGGACGTAGGACTTAGCAAAACTGGCTGAAGTCTCACTACAAAGGCTTGTGAGGACTCCTGCATGCTGTGTGGAGATTGCTGCCTTCTCCTGGTGAGCCGGGCAAAGCACAGCTGTAGAAACAAGCCCAGCACATCTCAGAGTCTTGTTTTGAAAGGCCTGGTTCTCTCAGACTTCCATGCCCTTAACATTGCCCGTTTTCATATTTCATGTAAAAAAAGAACTACCTACAAACCTGTAATACTAAAACCAGCTGCAAATACATCATGGATTCTATTGTTGCTACACAGAGAGTATCCCACCAAGTTTGCTCCCCCCCACTCCAAAATTACTAAGGAGAGGGAAGCAAGCAATTCCTACTGAGGCATCACGGCAAGGAAAATGAAGAGGGCTTCGGAAGAAGAAGGATGTGGACATCTGTTGGTTACTAAAGTGCTGCTTTTCTGCCAGGGCAAACAGACAGAAGGGGGAAGTGGATGAGGGAAGCTTCTCTGCTGGAGCTCCCTGCTTGCTACAACTGCTCCCAGAGATAAGGAGTGGATCAAGGGAGATAGCACGCTTGGCTCGGCTCTGCTGAGCTCCACGAGGCTCTGCTCTGCTGTGAGGAGCCCAGCCAAGCCCAGCGCGTGCAGAGCTCCCTGCATGGGGTAACCCCACTGGCAGCTGGACACCCCAGAG